>JAOTRQ010082836.1:0-11367 GCA_028565875.1 Hoplisoma paleatum
TACGGGATAACGACGGGAAAGTGGGGTAAAATACGGTAGTTTCCCGGCCAAAACGGGAGACTTGACAGGTATGGTATACATAAAACATTGTGTTGTACCTGCAGTTTATTGCTTTCAAAAAGAAGAAGAAGAGGGTTAGAAATCATATCATTGCACACCATTGAACACTCACGTAAACCTTCTTCCTAAAATCTAAGTGGGGTATATTTAAAGGATGCATATAATAATTATGGGAGTGTAAAGGCTGTTTGATTATCTTAAACTCAGCAAAGTTTCAATTTGATAAATTGAAAAACTGTTGGACTAGTTTTTGGGGTTCTTTCTATAACAGTGTAATGCAAATGATTAGTGACAGCATCGACCTGCTTGTCTAAAAGTCCAAACTGGATTAAAAGTATCATGTACATGAATTAAATCAAGTTAACTTTTGTTTTGGTAAGTTCATTTAGCAGGTCACTTTCGACTTGATTATTAGACATCCCAAAGTAAATTTCCATCTAATAACATTCACGTAAACACGTATATAGTTAAAAATGTAAAATAGATATAAACGAAAGGGTGATGCATTTCAGAAGCTAGGCAACACAGACTTCTCTTCTTCCAATGCCTTAATCCAGGGGCTCTGTACTCTCAATACAAACATATTATACTGCAGCAAGAAGCCTGGGGCTATGGCTGACAAACGGGTGTGTATCACCATTTAAAAAGAAGAGAAGGAAAAGAAAAGAAAAAAAGATAAGAGGCTTCCAAAGCCAGGAGCCAAATCTGCTTCAGTGAAAACCAGTATTAGTCTAAAGCACGCAACCTTTATATAGGTAACTCCCTTGCTTCCCTCCACCTTCACCACCTGTCTTTTTCCTCAGACAATTCTTTACATTCATTAAGAAAATTTGACTTTGTTGTCAATCTACGCTGTCCATTATTCAGGCCTATTGAAACCCAACTGTTAAAAAGCATGAACAATGGCTGAACGATAAAGTCTTTCATAAACTTATTAAAGATTTAGAACTGATCCAAACAATGCAGTATCAGGTCTAGTCAGTTGTACTTAGCTCTACATTTACATCAACAATGGTACTCACTAAAGTGATCGTTTAAATTCCTTTAATGAGTAGTACTGTAAATGTCAGACAAAGCACAATACACTGAAATTACTGTGTATCAAAACGGCATAACGAGTGAAATCTTTTATGGAATAGTCGACCTCGGTTCGCCATTAGCATTTCAAAAAACAGCGCTGCTAAAAGACGGTGTTTATATAGACAGGGCCATGAGGTAGTTGTCTGGTTGCCGCCGTCTTGAAATTCAGTCACGATTTAAATTAAGTGGGTTGACGAGCGTGGACGAAAAGATAGGATTGGGGAACAAACTGCAAAATTCATGGCTTGCATCAATTACGGTCACTGCTGAAAATATCTGGTGACTGTATAAATGAGAATAAAAATCAGCAAACAATAGGTAACTTTTCAGCTGTAGTTTCATCTTTAAATTTAGTATATTTTATAGGTACACGTTTATGCAATATAAAATCGCTTATTTGCAATTTTAAACACTCTCCAGCCGTTTTAATCTATTTTAAATTCGGCATGGGTAAAAAGGAAACACCACCATGTATGCATACTTATCAATAAGGTAATACAGCAATTCACCAACAGCAACCAGTTAGACATTTTGGCTCCCCTTAACCCTTGTATCTTTACATCTGTACACACTTTAACAGATCAGTCACACTTGATCACAAGTGTCAAAAGCTGCTGGTCAGGCCTGGCCTTGTTTGGTGGGTCAGATGAATCCAATTCCATTAAAGCAGCAAAACTTAGCGGGTTTTAGCAACTAGGGGTCAGTGGCTAAAGCTAAAAGCCTAAAAGCCAACATTGTTCTGCAATCTTTGGCTAAGTTCTCCAGGGAAGGTTCATGCTGTCAACGTATATGAAGGATCCTGTTAAGTGCTTACAACCACACTGTCTATAGTTCACCAGATCTGTCCTCAGTCAAGTGCCCGAATGAACATGAAATGCTATGAGGTCTATACAAGCTAAGTAACTCGAGAATTTACTTTTGACCAAGGCTTATACTAGCTAACCTTGTAGAGTAAGTCCTTTTTTCCATCCTGGAAACCTTAACTGCTCAGATACGCAATATAAACAAAATATCCCTTTAAAGAGAAGAGGATGACATTCAAGGTTAAAGAGCTATAACCAGACTCAAACATTCCCAGTATTATTGCTGTCCTGTTGAAACAGATTTATATCTAAACCTTAACATTGCTTGAGCCTAAATGTTTGGAGAGGGGACCATCATGAGGACATGGTTCCGGGTGATGTTTTGATGTCTTCAAAGAACTTTTTTCTGTTCGTCTTTCCCACTCAGCCAAATATTTACATATTCAGGCCATTAAATGGACACTTGTCAGAGGGTCTTTACTTGAGTCTTCAAGACAAGATCCTTAAGCACATTTCTACAGACATTTTATGTAAATAACGGCTGTAGAACGATGGATTGTGTTTGTTTGTTGGAAGTAGTGTTAGGTTTATTTCATTAGCAAACCCAATAAATCCATAGGGGCAGGGTAATGGTTTGTTAGGATTTGTTGAAATTGACGTAGAAAGACAATCTTGTTTGAAATCTACAGTTTTTAACAAATAAAAACTAAACAAAATATCACAATGCCACCATTTAAAAAATACATTTGTCTTCTTAAAGCAAATTTTAACAGCTATGTTTAAAAGTTGTGCATAGGTTGGATTGTTAAGCTGCTTTTAATATACAGATTTCCATTCACCTTTAAAAAAAGATTCAGTTTCATTAATTGGCTGCCAAAACACAGATTTCTATGCACTATTTTACATGAATTTTGAATTTCCACTAGATAATTAGTTTAAAGTCTTAGGTGGTTTTCCCAGGATGAATTTGACATGCAAAAGAAGTCCGTTACAGAAGGACTGGAGAGCAGAGACGTTAGGCAGACGCTGCCTCAATAAAACTGGATTGCTGAATAAAAAGTGGGCAGTTTGAAGTCACATCAAAACAAATTGAGCTTTTAGGAGGCTCAGTCGGTGCCTCCGTTAAATTTACATGTCAATACAAGCAGCCTGATGGGTCAGTGGTATGCTAAATGACCAATGCAAATAGTACACACTGGTCTTTACAAACCTCACCTGAGGCCAAATCTCTACAGAACGGTTATAGACTCATGTTCTCATGGCAGCACTACACCTAGTTACGTTATGTACTAGATGATAAACCTTTATGTCATCAGCACATAAAATCATATAGTCTAGAACAACTTTTATAGCATTTAGAGACAACATTAGACATTATAATGTTGTACTCACCTGAACTTAGTGGGTATTGACTTAATCATTTTCCATGTCTGCATACAAGGATTAATATAGCATGAACAAATCACTTTTTATGTACCTGTAATGGCCATAAATTATATTGTCATTCGATTGATTCATAGATCCTACAGCGAATCTTCAATTGAAATCATAAAAAGCAGCATTCCACATTAATGTATGTTGAGGGTTATTAAGCCAAACATTTACATATTTTAACCACAATTCCAATTAACACATAGGAATTATTTTTTAATTGTGTTATCTATACATATCTATACATATATAACATAACTGTTTTAAAAAGGGCTCTTTACTGTCCAAGATTTATTGTGCACAAAGCAAGACATGCAGAATAGCTTGGTGGCTATTTTCTATACTCAGCTTAGTCAGAACAATCAGGGCATTAGCTTGTCTAAACGTTCAGACTTCGTGTTATCATTAGGTGAGCACTAATAGTCCTGAGGAAGGCGATCCTTACAAATGTAAGCAGCTGTTAAGAAGACAGCTCACTAATGGCATCTTACAAAAAAACACAACTCACAACAAGCACAACTAAGCTGGGGGAAACCTCTTAGAAAAGCCAATCACCAGACAAGCATTTAAATCCAGGGTGCCTAAATTAGCTCAAAACCTAAATTAAAGTATCCTGTCTGATTAGACTGAAATCCATTCGGTCTAAATAAGGATTAATCTGGGTCGAGATTAAGTGAAAGCACAGGATATGTCTAAGTAAAGCAGATGACTGTATGGCTGTAGTTTAATGATGAACTTGTTGACCGCATTATCCTGGCTCCCCATTAAGCTATGTGTAGTTTGTGGTCAGTGCTGCTAGTAAAACTAACAAACGCAATTTAATAAAGTGAGATCAAAGTAAGATCATGTACATACTTTTGCAACTACATGTCAACAACACTGCAAAACGTTCAATGGAACTTTACATAAATATTTTACTTTCTCTTGTAAAAAAATCTAGTTAGACCAGTATTATTCTTTTTAGTACTCAGCAGTTCATCTAAGAAAAACACATCTAAGGAAATCCTAATATATGACGTGGCGACGTGGCAACGTACGGTTTGCTCCGCTGTATGAACAGCCAGGAATCACACACGTCAATCCAAAACATCTTACTTACTTACTTGAATCAAAGTAAATCAATTTAATAATGTAAACATTTATACCCAGCTTTGCCAAAACAATTACATGCACAGTTTCCAAGCAAATATTCCACTAATATATTAAAATACAATGGTCACATGAAAACACAAAGTTGTGTATCATGTTATAGTATTGGAAAGTAGCAAAACTTGTGATGGGGTGCTCTTATATACCAGCCACCAAAAGAATCATATGAAATAACATTTAAATTTATATAAATCTAAAATTACATGCCGAAGGATATTACTACTGAAAAGTAGAAAGATTCATTTGATTTGTTTGATTAAATTAGCAAATTACTGATTTGAAAACACTGGGATGTCAAGAAGCAGGAATCTAAAGAAAATCTAAAGGAAATGGAGTCTACTACTTGGGGAGCATCAATAATTGATTTATTAGGCGTTTTTATGTAGCTCCAGTTTCATCAATTCAAGATTCTGCTTATTGTACCAATGGCAAATAATGTCCCATAATGCAATAGCCGATATCTAATTATTTATTTCCCTATCATGCAACACCACTGCTAAAAAGTGGTTTTATAAAACCAACGTATATACATTTACTAAATTATATAAATCCACCAATTTTCTATTACAGTATTTTTAATATGCACTCGATCAACAAACAATGGATCGCAGTTAGTACACAATACATTAATACTTGTATCAACATACAAAATACATTACAGGTACAGCAGACTAATCTGTGTTTAGCTTATGGTATAATAATTAAAGCAAAATATAAATGTGCATATAAAACATTTTTATTTGAACATATAACATGTATTATGTATGTTTTAAATAAAATGTTTAAATACATTTGTAGTGAGTGTGCTATACTTTAAATGTCTTTGTTTGTGTGTGTGTGTGTGTGTTTTGTCTAAGAACTTCCCGTTTAAGTCCTGCCTATTTAAATCACCAAATGTTGGCATTAAATGTTTTCATTTAATATTGTTGGATTGATTATTTGTGTTTTTAAACCTGTTGTAATCAGAAGCTAAACCTGCTATTAACTATTATTCATCGTCTCCAAAATCAAACACTCATGGTCTAAATATTATAACTCATTTCAAAAGTTGGTACAAAACAGTACAAAAATGACTTAAGATTTAGTTTAGGACAAAAACCAATGGCAGACGGATAAGCTGATTAATAAAGATAGCAACACCCATCTCTAATACTGAGCTATCGGGCATCGTTTGATAAATAATAGAAACCTATTAATTTTTCCTCAGACCAGTCCTCTGAATTTCTAGGTAGCAAAACAATTTATCAGTAAACTGAGAACTGTAGGTCAGACTTCTGGTGGCAGTTTCATAGTGAGATGAAATCTCCAGGCTAGATGAATACAGGGGTGTTAGTGTGCTTACTTAGGGCAAGCTGAGGGCTCAAAGCTCACAGCTTCTTGGCATTCCCTCACACATTATATAAATACTCACTCCAGCTCCAACATTAATCCCTGGAGCACAAGCTTCAGAGGGCCAGACACATGTAATGTGTCCCCTCCGGAGGGGCAGAAGAATGACGCAGTCCAGTGGAAGCGCTAGTTTTTAACAAGGACTCTGTGTTAAAACTTCCTAACGTCTGCAACTACTGAACTTCAGAGAGGCCAAGTATGCCACCATGTACACACACAGAGAATAAAAGATGCTAGCAGTAAAGGTCGATCACAATATAAAGTTCAAGTACATAAAATACTTAAATCAGCTTTCTGGCAACAACTTAGGGATGGGCCTTTCCTGCAAACACGGCGATTTCTATCAAAAGATAAACCCTATTAATTGTAAACTTGCTTCCAGAATGTTTTTTTTTTTTCAAAAGAAAAGATTAAAATATTTTGTCAGTTATTAAATTACAACCATAGAATAAATGTAAGCTACATTTTTGCCATTTTAAATCTTAAAGTTAGATTTTGCAAAGCCAATCTGTTCCATTAACGAAACATTTTTTGAAATTTGTAATAATTTTTTGAAACAATGTAATAAGAAAGAAAGACAAATCAGTCTCTGTGTACCTTTAGTATCATGGCATTTACTACACAGAAACAATGTGTGCATGTACAATTAAAAACTAGCATATTACGGAGCCTAGTGAACATTCAAATCGGGAGAATAGAAATAATAACCAAACAAATTTTAAGTCAACACAGAAATCTTTATTTATGGAACATGAATGAAATTTTAAAAAGCCAGATTCGTACCCTGGTGTCAGTGAAAATGGTTCTTTTCAAATCCAGCAACAAAACAACATTTATACAAATGTGCAAATCAGACGAATCCTTCAGTCATCAGTGTCAGTCCAGGATCCACAGGACCAAGCCAGAAAAGATGGGGTATAGTTCACAAACACCACCCTCTCAAGCTTTTATTCAAGTAAAGTGCTCCATTAAGGCAACCAAAAATACAAACAAGGCAAACATGGCTGTCCTTGTCACTTTATCTCTATTTACAAGTAGGAAATAATAACATTACAAATAATATTAATATTACAGCAAAAATGCAGGTCTAGCATCCTCTGTCTGGCACTCTGAGACCCGTCCCAGAGCAAAGTTCAGTTCAAGAGTAGTCATACAAACTCCAGTTTACCGTGTCCTGTGTACATGCCCCAGTGCACAAGCGATAGGAGGCGATCGCCACCACGTCCGCTCAGTTCAGCCTGTCGTAGCTTATCGCAGCCCGTGCAGCAGTTCTCATGTCCAGTTACAGGCACCATACACTCCAGGTCCAGTTTTGCTACATGACCCTTCTTGGCATGGTGGTGTCCATGAAAGCTGTAGTGAAGGCGTGAGAGCATCTGCTGCCTTTGTGCTCGCAGTCGCTTGTTCTCGCTGCGAAGCATACGGAGAGCCAGCATGATGAGCAGTACCAGGATGAGGCCCCCGGCGATGGGTACAGCGATGACAGCAGCTCTGAACCACACCTCCTTTGCCGATGCCAGCTCCTGAACCCGTGTGATCAGGTTCTGGTTGGAGATGTCTGTCTGATACCGATCTAAATGAGCAAAGAAAAGTCTATTAATTTTTTCAAAAAACATAATTTGCACAATGTAATTGGTATATGGTGAATATATAGGGTATAATGACAAATACTCTCCCAGATCTGAATTACCAGTACAACCGGGGGGAAAGAAATCTGACATATTACGTAAATATATCCCATTTCTAACATGTAATGCAGTACAAGCAGTAGCCTAGTGATTAAGGTACTAGACTCGCAATCAGAAGGTCAGTGGTTCAACCTCCACTACCGACGGGTCGATTCTGTTGTTCCCTTTTACATAGCCCAACCCTCAATTGCTTAAAATCTGTATTGTAACTATTAGGAATCTGCTAAATGTTAAATACATAAATAAACAAATTTGTAGAATCTACACTTTTATTTGACTACAATTTAAGTGTACAATGTTGAAACAACAACATATACAATTAAAAAATGTGTCTAGCATGAACATGACAAAATACATTTCTGCATTTTACTTTAATGATTTGGCTTTGTACCTGTTGAGTCACTTCGAGTGTGTACAATGTCATGTAGACCCCGGTAGTTACACATGTCTTCGTGACAGCATTCAACTGGAGACTGTGCTCTGTTTGTAATGTCTATATTCTTGCCATTGCAAACATCCGCGGAGTTTAGCACCGGGTCCAGACACCCATGTGTAAGTGGAGAGTTTGTGTTAAATGGATCCAAAGACTTGGTAAAACAAGCATTGAGTTCTGACTTGCACATATATCCGGTGGCTACACAGTGTGGTGCATCACAGTAGCATCTTATTTCTCCTGAAAATACAAAAAAGATATACAATTATAATAATGGTTTAATAAAGTAAAAAGATATACAATTTATTACTTACACCAATAAAATGTGCAATACACTTAGTTTTGTATCAGATTACACAATTGTATCAGATTTCAGTACAACACATTTTGCACTATAAAAAATGTACATGTTTTAACTGAAGTTAATAAATCATTTCAGGTGTTTTTGTGTGGACTCTTATGGCCTGCCTTTCATGTTTTACCCTTAACTAACTAAACTAGTATTAAATGTTTAGTCTTCCAGTTGTGTAGTTTCTTCACAACTCAATGAAAATAGAACAAAACTTAGCTGTCAATGACATTGGACTTTATGCACGATACATACCCAGAATACACAGTACTCTGCATTTCTTTCTAACTAAGTATGAATATTTGCGCCTTACATGCATACATCAATAATGAGCTAAAGCCACACATCTTCATATAGACACTAATTGTGTGTCTACATGGAACCAGACACCAATGCAAACACAGCAAGACACAAACACAAATAAACAGACTTTGCATGGGTGTAGTGAAACCGGCTTCGGACATGCAAGACTCTGGTTACTGGTCATCACTCTTATTAGCAAGATCAACTGACAACACAGCACAAACAATGTCCTACAAAAAACAGAGCGAGAAATAGTCCATGTGTATACTTTTAACTTTAGGTCATTTGAGATCTGTAATAAATGAAGATGCTCAAAAATATTATATGTGATTCATGCCGGAATAATTTTTAACTTAAAAGAACAATTTGCTGCCAATTGTACACTGGATATGAATGTCTACACATCTGATCACTATGCAGAATATAGCAATTACGTTTCCGTGATGTAAAAACATGATGAACCTTTTTATTTTAGTCTTTTGTGTGACCTCTATCCAGCAAGTTTGAGAAGATAAAACCTGACTATGCCCTTAAACTGACACTTTTGAAGTACCTAATGATTTGATGACAGGATCCAGTTCAAGGATAGGAGTCTATTGGCATAGCACATCTTAATAATCCATGCCCGTTTATCATGCGAACGTATTCCAAATATGCCCGATTGTGGAGACATATCATATGCAGTCTTCTTCAAGTTAACCAAAAAAATGTTTGGTAAAATTCAGGCTTGTGTTCTAGCTTGTGTTCTACCATTTCAAATACTTTATCTTCTTGGGAAGCTATTACTGTTTTGAGTAAGTTTGTTTGTAGTCGTTGTCAGTGAAATGTATCATGCAGTCTTATTTCTGCACCAGAAATACCGTTTGGAATAAAGGCCAAAAAGTTCTGGCTCGGTCTTATCAGGACATGGCACATTTTTCATGCTTTTAGCAGACCTGAGGTTTGTCGGCTTTTACCCCACTGCCACCCTACATTACATTCCAAACATAGGAAGACTGTGTCATGTAGTACAGAATCAGTTCATGCAGCTTCAATAATGTTGTTGTGGGCCTCTCAGTAACAACCTGGCTGCTTTCTTATTGTGATTTTAACCTTTTTGAAGGACCCGTCATTGGAAATTACACAATAATTAATAAGATACGTCGTAAGCACTGGTCAAGAAATTCACTTTATTAGTGCAAAACTATAAATGGTAAAATCAGTCACTTAATAAAAATACATTACAATAGGATTTTAAATATAATTGCACCAAAAAAAATGTAAACTTAGATTTTTGTACATTATAAAAGCCTGGCACAGTTACTGGGGTGAGAAGAGATACTCACAAAAAATAACTGACCCTCGTACACTAGTGTTTTGCATAAATGGTCAAATATAAAAATGATTTAATTGATGAATGTAATTATACTACAAACTTTTAAAACATATAAGTACTAATGAACTCAAAGCAAACAAGAACAATGCTACATGTAATGCTTTTTTTCCTAACATTGGTTGGAATTAAGTTTAGTTTAAATAATCCCGACAATAAAAAATAATGTGAATATATAAAGGTAGATGATGTCAAATGTACATGAAAGTACATCAATGAACCTGAAGCTTGAATAAAGTTTGATTTTAAGATATAGGATCTGGATCTGGAGGGGGTTATATATGATCCTGCATGTGCATTAAATGTGATTTTTTTTTCGTGGTCATTAAATAAACTAAAGCAGAGATTCCGTTTTACCTTTAACGAGAAGAACAACCATGGCACAGAATTCCATCTGCAGCCAAAGTGAAACAAAACTGGAACGACGATCCATTTACAAGCGCAGTTCGCTGCAGCTAAAATCCTCAACAGAAGTGAAGAACTTCTCACATGAACTTGTTCACAGATGTGATTTGATTAATTGCATCCCGACCCGTCCACGATTTTACATCATGATTAAAAACAACCGGAGCTTCAAAACCACGTCTCACATTCCATGCACAGCACAGAAAACCGCGTCCTGAAGTCCGACAAGAGTCCCGTCACTTTATCAGACTGTCAACAAGCGAAAACCAAAACCAACCGCGTTTTATTCTTTATAGGAAGTAACGAGTGAGGTGTAATCCAACAGAGAGAAACTTAAAGCTCGGGCGCACACGGCTGACTGCACTGTCACACGCATATTATCAGCACAGGGTTAAAGAGAGTGCGCAGCCACGCCCCCTACGCCATTCATTGGCTGTGCACGATTGTATATTTGAATATGTAACAGAGGGGTGGAGTTTGTTTTTTCACACGATGGTCACATAAGTCCCGCCTCCAACTTAATGAAATCATACATATAGAAATGATATATATTAAATTCAACATTATATATATATTTATATATTTATATTTGTGTGTGTTTCATACACGTGACTCGTTTATACCCTGGTAGAGTTTGGCCTCTTATAATGACAGGATGTTTATACAGGATAAATAGTGCGACCCTGACTATAATAAAGCGGTAATAAAATTAATTAATTATTTTTCTTTAAATTATTTAAATTATGACTGGTTAATAATAGTCAGTAAAACTTCATATGTACTATGATATCTATACTGTTATTTTAGATTAATCTTAAGATATGTTTATATATTAAATCAACAATATCTATGACAGGTTTTATAGACCAGTGACGTGATAATTGTTCATTATTATCACGCACATT
>JAOTRQ010082855.1:0-11366 GCA_028565875.1 Hoplisoma paleatum
CTCTCTCTCTCTCTCTCTCTCTCTCTCACACACACACACACACACACACACACACACACACACACACACACACACTTTCTAAAGTCACTCAAATAATTGTAATCCCTTAACCTCACTTGCTAAGCCATTCCTTGTGATTGGTGATCAACAGCGCCCCCACTCTTTCCGACTTTGTTATAGGCAGTTAAACTCAGACTAAAAGAAATTAATCTGACAAAAGTAGATTTGATTTTGATCTGGATATTAGACTGTTCTGCTGTATGAGTACATATGTCCTCCCACAGCCTATAAACATGCATGCATAATTGGAGATGTTAAATTGCTAAAACCATTCAACTTGAACTTGTGACTATTCTGTACATAGTAACAAGCTATCCTGCCTTTAATGTAACTAAACCTCTTATATGTGATTAAAATTCCAACCTTGTTTTTTTCAGGCGCCTCTAAACACACCTGTTACAGAAGATCGTTTTGCCATTCTTACTGAAAAATACAGGATCCCTGTTCCAATATTGCCAGGTACAATAACATGACTTGTATAACACACCAGACAACCACACGTAATAGCAAATTAGTCTTTATGCTCTTGTATTAATGTGTTTCTTTTTTTGTCCTTAGGTCTGCCCATGAACAATCATGGGAACTACATTGTGCGTCTGGGTCACTTTGTACGCTGGCTGGGTGAGCAGGCTGAAGAACTCGGGGTTGAACTATACCCAGGCTACGCTGCTGCTGAGGTCAGAAAATCATAACCACAGCCATGCACAATCCATTGAATGGTCTCTAAGTGCTTTGCAATCATAGCACACACAATGGGGGCCTGTTTACCAAAGTTAACAAAAAAATGAATAGTCCTTTTTACCAGCCTAGCAAAGAACAGGCTTCACATTTTTACATTTAGCAGGCACATTTGGCAGGGTTAGGGGGCTTGCTCAGGGGCCTAACAGTGGCATCTTGGCCGTTGTGCAGCATGGACTGGCGATCTGCTGCTCTTTTGCTGAGAACCATTAAGTCATTGCTGCCCTAGGCATGTTCGGGTAGCCTCACAGCAAGAACCCCCAGGCGGGATGGATGTTCTCCCCAGTTAACGATGCTAAATTGTGTAATAGGGCTATAATCATAAGCCAGCGCTTCGTTTGTTTATTTGTTTGCTTTTTGGGATTCAGATGTCATGTTTTACACTTTTGTTCATTTCACGTTCATGACAGGAAACGTTCATGACAGGTTTTCATTTCATTCACCTCGTTTGCACGTTTTTGGACTGGGGGAGGAAACTGGAGCACCCAGTGTAAATCTAACATGCATACTATAAATAATGATGATCCTAAACCTGGATAAATAATGATGGATGCGTCGGTTATGGTATTCGATAAAATAATGTGGATCAAATTTTATCATGACAATTTTGATGATTTAATGCTGAATGTCTAATTCACTAATGTCTAATTTAAGTCGCCCACTCGAAGGTTTTTTGAATTAATCAGTGCTGTTAACTCTACTTGCCAGTGTAATCTATGAAACGTTTATAATTTTCCTGGTCAGTGTGTGAAATGTGAATCTTAGAACCAACAGCTTGAGTTCCAGGCTTTAAAATATAATGCAGACTTTGTCTCAAAGTTACTGACTTAACAGTGCCCTTTATCAATACCCTCTTACCTTTCTGTGCTTTAACTTTTTCAGGTTTTGTTTCATGAGGATGGAAGTGTGAAAGGAATAGCGACCAATGATGTTGGCATCGCAAAAGACGGCTCTCCAAAGGTTAGTTTCCAAACTTTTGTCAGATTGCTCCGCAACCTTTCTAGTAGATTTCAGTATATCTTTGAGATCCCTTCTTTGTCTAGTTTTTATCCTACACAATGGACCTTTGGTTTACAAACGATATAAAATATGAAAATTTGGGGCCATGAACATTTTTTTTTGTAAATGTATGAATGTTTAAGTTTACAAAACACAGAGAAGTGTATAACCTAGTACATAGTGCAGGGCAAAAATCTTTTAAAAAGTTAAAAAGGAAATCAAGACCTGGCGATGTGTAATAAAGGGTTCACTTTCATTCCCAATCTTGACATTTTGTCTGCTTCCACTTGAACAGCTTTCCCATCTGACCATTATGTATTAATCCACTGAAGCCAAGTACAACGAGGCTGCACAAGTCAACACATTCGGGATCTCCAGGAGCTGACTATGTGGCTGTGCTAAATCTCGAGGATGCAAAAATAAATACAGAAAATGTAGTATAGCATATCAGTATATTGACTAAGGTTTCTGTGTCATGTGTAATCTTGTTTTTTTTTTCTTCAGGACATATTTGAAAGAGGCATGGAGCTCCACGCTAAAGTCACTCTGTTTGGAGAAGGTTGCCATGGGCATCTGGCCAAGCAGCTGTACAAACAGTTTAACCTGAGAGAAAACTGTGATCCCCAGACCTATGCCATTGGCCTCAAAGAGGTAACTCATCGGGTCACGCTTCCGTTTTCAAATTGTGCTGCTTGTACATTTCCGGTGGTTTTATTTACATTCACCAGCATAATAAAACCTTTTGATTTGTTGATGGTGAGACATCAGCATGAGTGTCCGGCGTAAAGTTTATAAGTAGCAACATTTCCAGAAACAGCACAAGCAGTTTTCAGAACTCTGTTATCTTCCTGTGTGCTCGGTGTCGGTTTAATAGAAGTTTAAGTTTCTATCGTTTCCCAGCTCCGAGTGAATCTCAGGATGAACTGACAAGAACATTCTTACTGTAAACACATTATTACACATAAATACTTAGTATAGATAGTGATAATAATGGATGGATGGAATTTGATGGAAGTTTTAAATTCTGTAGCTCAAAAACAAGTGTACATTCTGCATAGCTGCGCTTGTGTTCGTGTATCTCGCTATTACAAACATTTGTGGAGAAAATCCACAGATTTATTATATAGAAATGTTACTTTATATTTGATAAACATATTGACTTCACACTCTTCTGAGTCTTTCCTTCCTTGTTATAAGTGGAGATCTGTAGGATAAACATATTATCATGATCAATTAGTAGAGAAACCCCATAAAGAACCAGTGTGAGATTATATAAATAATAATTATATAGAAAAACTTGATCACATCAATATATATTGATATAATCTGAAATTATGGATAAATAACAATAATATGAATAATATAAAACATATAGAACAAGATATACATATTGAATAGGAAAGAAAATTGAACAGCAGATAAAAGTATTGCAATGTTATTTGTGTTTATCTTTCAGTGTGTCTTTGTATTTATTTGATTTAACATATTATGCAACATTATTTTAATGAAATGAACGTTTGTATGGTTGTAAATAACCAACATTTCAGTACATTGTTACACTGCAGGCAGAAAACTGAAGTCTATTATTATCTACAGTTAGGAGGCGGTTTATTTTTTCCATTGCTCACACCGTTTTAAAAATATTATTTAAAAAGAAATGCAGGTCACAGATTGGCGAGGCTTCTTTTGTTCGTTGCCGTGTAAAATCAATACATCGATTTTACTCAGGTGAAAATAAACATGATAAACATTGCTTTGTTGAGCTTTCTTTCAAATTTTTTAACCCTATGCGTTCTAAATGGCTTTAGAGAAAAGAGCTCCTATATCGATACTTGGAGAACATGAATAAAATAAATGTGTTTTAAATCAGCCATTGTATTCTTACCTGAAATGTATTCAAACCTCTTCCAGCTTAATGTTTTTTTATGTTGTCATATGTTGTCATCTATTGTAGAAACCATAGCAAATCAAAGAGAGATTTTTATTTAAAGGGCTTTAGTTAATAAACATTCACAATAAAATGATTCTATAATGTTTATACTTTGTTCTTTGTTTTAGATGTGGGTTATAGATAAAAAGAAATGGAGTCCAGGCCGGATAGAGCACACGGTGGGCTGGCCACTGAACCGCAACACATATGGTGGTTCCTTTCTATATCACTTGAATGAGGGAGAACCATTGGTAGCCCTGGGGTTTGTGGTACGTAAATTGGAATTTTATTAGAATACAACATTACCGTCACTGATATGACTAAAGAGTACAGACTCGTGTCTCAGTGTCTTTTTGGTCTTGCCGAATGTTTTTAATTAAATGATATTATATGATACATTATACACAGATCAGGCACAACATTATGACCACATTTCTAATATTGTTGGTCTTCTCTCTGCTACCAAAACAACTGATGTATATTGGGTTCAAGCTGACCACTTAGTCACGATATAGTATGCATTACCCTTATTATTCAATGAGCCTTGGACAAGTTTTGATAAATACTGACCACTGTAGACCGGAAACACCCCACAAAAGCTGTAGTTTTGGATCTGCTTTAACAATGTCATCTAGCCATCACAGTTTGGCCTCTTGTCCAACTCATGTTTTTCCATTTTTCATGCTTCAAGCACATCAACTTGTGGTCATACTGTCACCAGTAGTAGCATCGACAACTTGCTTTTACAAATAGGTCTAGGTTGTTTCTGAAACACATTCTTAACATTATTCTTGTTTAGGTGGGTTTGGACTATTCCAACCCTTACCTGAGTCCATTCAGAGAGTTCCAGCGCTGGAAGCATCACCCATCGGTCAGTTCCACACTTGAGGGAGGAAACCGAATTGCGTATGGAGCCAGAGCTCTCAACGAGGGAGGTTATCAGGTACCTAGTACCCATCTGTGCCTTTTCTTTTTTGCTGATGCATGTCGCCAGTTTTGATACGAGCGTCGTCTGTGTTCAGTCGGTACCCAAGCTGACCTTCCCAGGAGGTGCTCTGATCGGCTGCAGCCCAGGTTTTATGAATGTCCCCAAGATCAAAGGTACGCACACGGCCATGAAGAGCGGCATGCTGGCAGCTGAAAGCATCTTTAAAAAGCTCACTGATGAAAGCTTCCAATCTGAGACAGCTGGTAAGTGTTACACCCCCCAGACCAGTTAACACTCGAAGTGTTTTTCCCTTTCAATTCATCTATTTTTCATTAAACCAAATGTGCTATTTTCAGCTTTAGCATCTCACTTAAGCATATGACTGATCTGTCACATCCTTAATAAAGCTACAGGCCGTAACAAGTGCACATGCTTTTACACAGTTGCATAGCAGATAGGAGAATCTGGCTGTTGAGACGACGTGATAACTGTTGGTAGGTGCGATTATTTTAGGTAACTCAGATCCTTCAGTGAAGAACCAGTGTAGATTCATGTGTTCTTAAACTTTTCAGAGGTGTCTATGTATGTAAAAGTGTTCTCTACGGCAACGATCATGCCACAGATACCCCGTTACATCAAGCAGAACGACTCGTGTCTTTTGTGAATTGCAGGTCAATCTAACAAAAACAACCTATCCGTAAATATGTAGCATTTACCTGAAAGACTTGTGTGCTGTTTCGATCAGGTCTGCATATTCCCGAATATGAGAATAATCTGAAGAATTCTTGGGTGTGGAAGGAACTGTATGCTGTGAGAAACATCCGGCCATCGTTTCACAACTACTTTGGCCTGTATGGGGGAATGTTTTACACTGGAGTCTTCTACTGGATACTAAGAGGAAAAGAACCCTGGACTCTTAAACACTGTGGTGAGAATTATTTTTTTATCAGAATCACATTGACTTTGATTCGAAGTCTAATAAGCTAAGAATAATTCACAAAATCTTTTTTTTTCTGCCAATTAAACGTCATTAATTGTATATCAAATGTCAAACATTTCTGGTACATTTAGCCAAAAGCAACTGGCCACTTTTTTTTTCTAGAATACTGATTTAAAAAACTTTTTTTCGTTGCAGGTATGGATTCCGCCCAGCTAAAGCCAGCCAAGGATTGCACACCCATCGAGTACCCGAAGCCTGATGGAAAGATTAGCTTTGACCTGCTGTCATCTGTGGCACTAAGTGGGACCAATCACGAACATGATCAGCCTCCTCACCTTACACTGAAGGACGACTGTGTTCCCGTGGCACAGAATCTTGCAATTTATGATGGTCCTGAACAGAGATTCTGTCCTGCAGGTACAAACATAAACAAACTAGAAGCTTAGGTCCTAAGACTTATGCCTATGAACTATGATTAGATTCTTTACCGACACCTCTTTAGCGGCTCGGGTACTAGTCAGCAAGGTTAAGGTTGGTCTTTAGCATACAAAATTTGCAACAGAATGTGCAGGGGAGGTAAAGACCAAACTATGTGGGTGGAGACTTCAAACCTTGTACAAGGTCTCTAGTTAGCAGGACGAGGTGTCGAAAGGGTTTTAGTGTTGGCAAATATACCTTCCTTGAAGGCCTCCAAGCTGATCTTCCACCACCCCATGAAACAATACATTACTCTGCTGTAGCATGAGCACTTACCATCACACAAGCGACTTTAAACGCACTTCTTCGACTTTTCCATTACTTAAAATAATAAATCTGGTTCATTTTTTAAAAGCTAGTGTATAAATAAATTAAGGCCAATCTAAAACCTGCCACGTCTTGACCCTGGTGAACTCGTTTGTAGCTTTTGGTTATGATCTTTGCTGCGTGATCGCGATCCCCCAATCAGTTTGATTGAATCTTTGTTTAAATTTACATCAGAAATATTTCTGTAGATGTTTAAGTTCTTTATCATGTATGACATTATGAAAGAAGATTTTTCCCGAAGAGTCTGTCGGGAGAGGCCAAGCAAGTCCGAGTCATGACACTATCTCCACTATGTTTTACAGATGAGCTGGTATGTTAGGGATCATGACCAGATCCTTTCTCTTTCCAAACTTTAAAAGAATCTTTGTTTCTTCAGTCCACTGCTTGTTGTTCCAGAATTCCCTAGTTTTTTCTTTGTAGCTTTTTTTGTAATTGATAGTAATTCTGAAATATTTGTAATTGATAGTTTTCATAATCAGGTGATACCTCTGTTCACCAGAATTAAACTACTTTTATAAAAAATTGGTGCTTTTGTGGCAAAATTCTGTAGCTCTAGGGTTTGAATCTCATTTGTGCTGGTTTGAAATCAGTTTAGGGAGTTGGCACTCCTTGTGGTCGCTGTCTGACCCCTACACATTTCCAAGTTTTATATATAACGAATTAAACTTTCCAAACCACTTGTTCTGACCATTTGGTTTTCTCTCTTGCAGGTGTATACGAGTATGTTCCACTGGAATCAGGTGATGGCATGAGGCTACAGATCAATGCCCAGAACTGTGTGCACTGTAAGACTTGTGACATTAAAGATCCCAGCCAGAACATCAACTGGGTGGTCCCTGAAGGAAGCGGTGGTCCTGCCTACAACGGCATGTGATCATATGACATTTGTTTTCACTTACCATATTTTGTGGTTTTATTCAGAAGCGGTTTTGTATACCCTCATAAAGCACTACATTAAGCACTGGGAACACCAATTTGTGGTTCATTTGTGGAACGATGTCTTATTATATTAGAATTAATAATATTGTAAACGTACAGCCTAAGGTGAAACGTATTGAAAAGTATTGTTTAACATCCCATTCCAGAACCATGGCCAGTAATATTGACTTGCTTCCCTAATATATCGATTATACAAGACTAGAGGTTGTCTGGAGTAGTTTGTGCTATTCAGTCAAGTTGGAAGATTTGGCTCACAGTCCTAAAAGTGAAAGTATTGGGTGATTTTATACATCTATGAACGGCAGAAACGGCTAAATCATCAGGAGTGGCTACTTCTATTTGGAAAAAATGGTGGCTGCTCAGTTTAGTGGGGATAAAGACTGTCATCACAAAGCAGTTGTAATCAGGATCTCTTCTTGTTAGAATTTTACTGTAAAATACTGGCAGAATAAATTAACTTAATCGAACTGAACCCGAATTGACCTTTATTACATTAAGCTGATACAGACATGTTGGAAACATTGCTTGAACAATATAAAATCCATAACTGTGAGCTTGAATAAATATAGAGGCAAACATTTAAACTCAATCAGTATAGATGTTGACAAAATTACAGTAGTCTGGAAATAAAGGTTCAACCGATATACTTTAAAATATCCTAATGTGTGTATTCTTTAACATTTAATCCACAACATTCAAGTATTGCATGTCAGCTGATCCATGATGGATCCTGTTCTCTTGTTTAAACTTCTCATCTGCCAGGTTTAAGAATCGCAAAGACTGTGACTTCTACATGTAAGATTCATTAGTGGACTGAAGGGCAGATTGCAGTTCGAACATCTATGCAAACATCTTGGAGTAAATCTTCTTTTCTTTCTCCTTCTCCTCCTTCACTTTTTGCTTGATCTTCAGCATCTCATTTGCAATAGCTAAAACGAAAGAGAATTTTTTTTAAAGAGGCGGCATTGATTGGTGCCATTTTGACACAACTAAATGTTTTGGATATTGCTCTGGCCAGTATCAGTTCAGTATTATATATGGTTTGGTTTCTTATCACATAAAACGATCCAAGTGCACTAGAATGTACATGAGAATGTTCAATCTGCTCAGGGGACCCAGAGTAAACCCACACGGACATGGAAACATCACACAGAAAGGCTGCCTCACACGTCACTTATATGGATACACCTGATCTGAAGTGATCAGTGATCTGAAAATCTAGTTTCTACTCAGATGGGTGACTAAAGACTAAGTTTTGTGAGAGTTGCATGAAGCCGAATGCAACGTTGTGATGTCATTTTGCCCATCATGTGTGCTCCACATGTGATGTGACATTAATTACTACTGAAAAACTGATCAGGGTTACAGCGTTGCATACTAATCTCTCAGTGAGAAATCATGAAGATAAGGACTATTTATTTGCAGAACCTCACTTTGGGCCACACAACCAGATTAGCACCTGGATCTCTATGGTGACAAAAAAAACACTGGTGTCTGTCAGCACACCTTGTACATACATGCTTATGCAAACTGGCAGAAATGTTGATCTTTAAAATTTCACATTAACTTCTTTACCCATGAGCAAATCATTTCTCTGCTGTTTATTACACTAGCCCACTATAGAAAACCCAGCCAGCCAATATTTGAACCCTTTTCTCACTTTTTATGGCAATAAAAGTGGTTGCTGTGTGAGAATTCCCAGGGCAGCCGATGCCTTTTGCTGAAACTAGTCGATGAAAACTGGACACCCATTTAAAAAAAAACTCACTAGAGAGAAACCTAAAATAGAAAGAACGAGACTCCAGTCTGGTATGATGTGATTGAAGCTTACCTTTGTCTTCAGGTGCACTCTCCTGTGCTTTCTTCAGATCATTCTGAAATTGAAATATTAAAAAAGATTAAAGAAGTTTACCAAACTCCAGGCCTCTTGTTTTGCAGCCCTGCAAAGATACGGATCCTCTGTAATAAATGCCAAGCTCAGCCAAACAAGCAGCTAATAAATCAAACCAGTTCTGTTAAATTCAATTTGAAAAAAGCTCTTTATATGAAGCCTTGACACAAAGAGCCTGAAAAGTAATTTTTGAGAACCACACCAAAACAATCTTGGAGCAATTTCAGCTCTGACACAGCACAACCCTTGCTTTGCAGAAAAAGGGGCCCTGACAATTTGTGTTGCCGTATAATAAACTACTAAAAGTGAGGTCAGGAAGTATTATTGAATGTCCAATGTGAGCCCTGCCTAAGTAGTACTTCATTACGTTGCTTTAAAACTGTCAATTGTGTTATTTTAAAGCATTTAACTGAATATCATCAACCAAAGAAAAATGGAGCTTCAAACTCTACGTTTCATAATTACGAAGGTAAGATCCATATGTCTGTTACATCCTTGTTAACAAGTTATATTACGATTCATTTAATATGACGAGTTATTATACAACTAGAATTGTGATTTGGCTATAATTAGAACCTTAATTTAATGGACTAGAAATGGAAGTGCAACAGTGTGGACAGCATCTGTTCAAGAGGCCATTTCTATCCATGTTATGAAGCAACTGGTTTATACTGATTAGGGTTCATTCAGTGCTCAATTCCAATGTAATTCAAATAACGACCTTTTAGTTTTGGCCCTTTTCCTTAAATTAACTTTTGGCCTCTTCAAATAGATTTTTTGCTCTAGAAACTGTATAGGCATTGACAGAAAGCGAGGCACAAACCCTGGACGCATAGCGTGTCATGTGCAAAAGGTTTAAATAGAATATTTGACTCTTTAATTCACATTTTCAGGTTTAGTCTTAGAATACAGTGAAGCTGTGTTGAGAGTGTTCCTGAAAGAATGAGATATTACAGCTCTAAAAAAAGCTATCCACAGGGCATAAGGGGTCAGGGAATAGTTTGATGATATGAAAATAACATCAATCATATCCTTTGGCCTTTAACACGTAGCGACACAATTATACACCTTTGGGAAATTTAGTATACAGCCACTTTAGCAGTGAGCTGCTTTAGATGAAATTTAATATTTCATAAATTGACAGGATAGAACGTTAAATGGATTACAGTATTTACATACCAGGTTTGTTTGTGTGGGGATTTATTTGAGCTATTGTCCAGTTACACAGACCGACGAGGCAGTCTGCCAACCAATTTCCACTGTTTTATTAAGGCCGTACTTAAAGCGCTTAATATTTTAACTTGTACATCACCACATCGTACACTGTCGTTTCAAAAGACCACAGAAGAGACGATGCTAGCTATGTTAAACTAGCATTCTTACAGCAGTTCAGTTAGTCTAACTAAATTGGCTTAAACGTGACCAGAGATTTAGTCATCCTCAAAAGGATTCTAGTTTAACATTCTACTATTATCACAGTCTGGACTGTGTATGGTAACATTCATTTATTTGATCTTTGGGCCGAGCCGATTGGAATCTTGATCATTTTCTAATTCAATATCGATTGTTGATTCTGCCTCAGCAGGGATTCCAATAAGTAAATGACTTTTAAGGGTATTTGCTAAATCTCCCACTGTGTACTGCAAATAGTGAAACTTTCACTGCCGAACTTGAAATTAAAACACTTGTACGATTAAAAATGTGATATTTCAATAATAGTTCATTTATTTTTGACATTGTAACCGTTTCTCTGTATCCTTGTTTTTATTAATCATGGGTGAGAAAAGTCATGCCATTTTTAGCCAGCACGTTACAGCATCTAGGATTTCGAACAGCCTCGTTCTTTATAGCATTCAGGGTATGACAATCAAAATAGAAGATTTGTAAACTAATTTCTCACACTGTGTGAAAATGATAATGAACAAATGAACTGCATTAATCATGAAAATCTCCCATCACTATTGTATTTACCGTATTGGCCCGAGTATAATCCGCACCCGAATCTAAGCCGCACCCTTAATTTTGAGAGGGATTCAGAAAAAATATATAAAAATTGAAATAATAAAACTTGATCTAGTATTTTATTTTCTTTGGGCTGGTGTGGTGGATACTGGGCTCAAAGCTCACGGCAATTGTC
>JAOTRQ010082865.1:0-11365 GCA_028565875.1 Hoplisoma paleatum
ACACACACACACACACACACACACACACACACACACACACACACACACCCCTACCTGGCGGATCCATGAAGTCGAAATGCACCAGGTCATCAATTCCGAGCTTCTTAAGTTGCAGCACTACAGAGCCCAGGTTGGACCTTAGAATTTCTGGGTATGTGTTATCCTAGGCAGAACAGGAAGCAGGAGAAAGGGCAAATGAGCGTGTTATGTGTCAAGAGAGCAGAAAGTGGTGCATTTGAGAAGCTGTTTAACATATTTTAAAATTCAATTTGTTGCATGAGGCGACAAAAAAAGAATTACCTTTTTAAAGATTATTTATTTAGGAAGAACATTTACTTTTAAGAGCCCATTTGTCAGGATGTCTTATTTTCAGAATGTTTATTTATCAATTAAAAAAGAAAAAAGAAGAAATGGGGCCTTTTTAGACAGCAAAGTAATGGTTTATTGGTTGTATCTACTGCATGTGCTAACATGTAGACTTTAAATAAATGTCATGTAATGTTGAAAGTCTTACCATGCCTAGCACACTAATTCCTGCTACGTTTTCAATCACAAATTAATAATATAGAAAATATTAAATCGGGCCCCTCAGTGATGTAGTTATCTTAAGAATAGCTTGGGACAAGAGTAGTGGTATTTGTTTACATGTTTGTTAACAGATATTTTGGGTTGATTTGCTGATTTGCACGATATTGCCATAAATAAATACATTTTACAAATAAAATTGCTCACCTGCCGTGACTCACATATTAACTTTCGACATCTTAATCGATTGGGTTTAATAGGATGTTGGGCCACCATATATAGCTAGAACAGCTTCAGCTCTTCTGAGAAGGCTGTCCACAACTTTCAGAAGTGTGTTCATGGGGATTTTTGACCATTCTTCAAAAAGTGCATACTGATGTTGGACGAGAAGGCCTGGCTCTCAGTCTCTGCTCTAATTCATCTCAAAGGTGTCCTGTCAGGTTGAGATCAGGATTCTGTGCAAGCCGGTCAAGTTCATCTACAGTCAACCATGTCTTTATGGACCTTGCTTTATGCACGGGGTACAGTCATGTTGGACGAGAAAGGGCTCCAAACTGTTCCCACATAGTTGGGAGCAGGGAATTGTCCAAAATGTCTTGGTTTGCAGAGTTCCATTCACTGGAATTAAGAGGTCAAGCCAAACTCTTGAAAAACAACCCCACACCATAATGCCCCGTCCACCCAGAATTTTGCACTCAGACAAGTACAATTTACCTGGCAACCACCAAACCCAAACTAATCCATCAAATTACCAGATGAAAAAGTGCAATTTGTCCACTGAATCCGGTTCCAGCCGGTTCCAGCTCTTTGCACACTGTTCCAGAGCTAATCTAAAGGCCACATAAAGTTGGGAGTAACTGACTCCACAGAAAGTTGGCAACCTCTTCGCACTACGCGCATCAGCATCCGCTGACCCTGCTCTGTCACTCTATGTGGCCTACTGTTTGTGGCGTGCTGTCATTTCCAAACCCTTCCATTTTTTATAATACAGGTAACAGTCGACTAATAGGATGCCACCAGTGCAACCAATTTTAAATAACTAAATTTCCTTGCTCCTAAATATTTCACAGTTCCACACTGGAGTACACTGTGTGAGTACACACTGACTAAGCTCCTAAGTGCGACCTATATTTTCACAGATGTCTGCATGTCTAGGTGCTTAATTTTATTCATCTGTGGCCATAGAACTGATTAGATCACCTGATTCCCGATATTTTGGATGAGTGAGAGAATACTTTTGGCAATATAGTGTACGTAAGGGATAAGAAAATACATCTGACAAATATATTGGACAAAGTATTAGTGATCCTCAATGAAAATGTTGGTTGGTACAGGTCAATGTTTATGTTGGTACAAATCAGGATACTTCTCTGTACTAAATAAAGTATATTATATTAAAGTCTTCAGAAAGTCACAGATTCAAATCTCACCTTGATGGCTTAGGATAAAAGTGTCTGCTAAATGATGTAAATGTAAAGGCACTTAAATCATTATTAACTCACCTGCATCTCAGTTTTATATGCCTTTTCTGTGTACAGACGGAAGCACTTTCCAGGCCGAGTACGCCCAGCTCTTCCTGCTCTCTGCTGAGCTGAGGCTTTACTGATGGCAGTGACTAGCAATGACTCCACCCGAATACGAGGGTTATAAACCTGTACCAAAAAGCAATATTTGAAAGGACAGTTGCAGTAAGCTCAAAGTCTGCATCGAAACTGGCTTCATTTCAGGTTGGTCACTGCGTTCAACTGGCGTTTCCAAAAGCAACGGAAAAACATAAAAAAGTGACATTAAAGGACAACAGAGTATGATTAACCTTTTGTTTTGCAAAGCCAGGATCGATGACGAACACTACGCCGTCAATGGTAAGTGACGTCTCAGCAATGTTTGTAGACACCACAACCTGTTGTGAGAAAAGACGCTTGGTAAACAAAACATTCTCAAAAGCTTAAGGGAATTTACAGGTTCCAACAAAGCATTAAATGTCAACATTACATGCTTTACTTAATATTGACTTTCCCCAATGGGGAAGTAGGATTGATTAGTCCAGAAGGATTGAGTAGTCCAAACTATCTTACATTTATGAACTATTAATACCACATTCTCTATAATACCAACCTATGTTCACTAAAGCGAAGATCATTTACATTTAGTAAACGCACCTGTCGGAATCACCATTAATCTAAAAATAAAAAGTCTACATGCGCTCATTATTTCAAAACAAGCACAGTTTCCGGACTACTTTTTTATAAATGCACTCCTAATTTTATTTAATAATTAATCAGTAATTTATAAATAATTAATTGGTTAAAATTAATGGCAATATAACAAAATGGCAATATTCAACAGCATCAACAGCATCTGATGTTCCCACCATGTTAGAACTGATAAGATATGTTGATATATCTTGTATTTTATCCATGTTTACTAATGCTCCCTGAATAAAGTAATTGTAGCACTTAAATAATAAAATCTCTATTAAATGCCAAAAACGTAACATACATGTAATATGGGGCCTCTAACAAAAATCTGGTTAAAAAGCATGTATTGAAACCAATTTAAACTTGATACAGTCTTTGGGCCACCCAATGTGGACCTCCAGAATTTTTCTATATGGATACTGGATATTTAGGATCGAAATTTTTAAATCATTCATGGTTCAGTTCAGCTAAAATCTACGACCTTTTTCACTCTTCCCCATTGTTATGGCGAATTACTTCCAGGTGCATGTGAGACTTCAATGCAGAACTATAAAATAAATGGTTATTTAGTTAAAATATTAAAATAAAAGGTTATTTAGATATTGAGCATATTACAGTCATGTTTTAAACTCTAGGTCATATCCATGACAGAAAACGTTCATTCGTCACACAAGTTTCAAACCTTCAAATATTGTCAAATCTTTTCCGGCTCTACCGAAACAGTAGGCGTGTTTGCAGCTCCAAGCTAAGAACGTTTTTTATGAAGTTTAGAAATTAATATTGTGCTTGTTATTATTTATTAAGTGTGCAGACTGACTGGATTTTATATCACATCGTAAATGTAACGCGTGTGGTTTTTCTCCACACATTATTGACTAGACTAACGTGCTACATGCTAACGAAGCTAATGGCATTTGTTTAGTTTTTTATATCTGAAGAGCTTTAACATCACTTCCATGCGGAAAAAAAAAGTTTTTGTGACTACAAGCAGAAGCAGCAGTTAATCCAACTTAGACAACAACTTCAACTTCATCTTGTAAGGCCAAGTACATTTCTCCATTATGGCTCCATCCGGAGCTCTATTTCCCTGTTCTGAATACTGCATGTTCAGTTATTCCTTCATCATGTTTAGTGATAATTTTATATGTTATAAGTGTAAATTAGTTGTTAGTCTGATGGACAAGATCTCAGTGTTAGAAGGACGCATTCGGGCATTAGATCAAACTACTACTAGTGACTGCATAGATTTAGAATCTGCATAGACTGTAGAATCCCCGAACGCCAGTAGTTTATGTCCAGAACCCCTGACTCCGGGGAATGATGAAGGAATAACTGAACATGCAGTATTCAGAACAGGGAAATAGAGCTCCGGCTGGAGCCATAATGGAGAAATGTACTTAGAGCCCTCACAGCACGGTGACTGTTGACTCAGTGAGCCACCCACTGAGAAACCTATTAATGTAAGTGTTCTGGTTATAGTGTAGCCTAGTGGGTAGGGGTACTTGAGCGAGAGCGTGAGCCCGGTCAGTTCCAGGGGTGCCGATCGTTGGCTGACCCTGCACTCTGACCACAACTTCCAGACAAGATGGGATATGCGAAGAGTAACATTTCGTTGTATTGTACATCTGTATATGTGTAATGACAAAATTTGAATTTGAACCACAGTCACCCGAATTCCGAGGGCCAGGGCGGCCGAAAACTGAAAGTGCTAGCTAATGCTAATCGGAGATTCTCCAAGATTGTTATTCACGTCGGCACTAATGATGTTCGTCTGGGGTTATTAAGAAGAATGTTAAAGAGGTGTGCGAGTTAGCTAGGTCAATGACTGAGGCAGTAGTATGCTCTGGCCCTTTGCCGATTCAACCCAGTGGCAAAACCTATAGCAGGTTGTCACTGAACCACTGGACGTTAAAATGGTGCTCCACAAATTGCATTGATTTTGTAGATAATAGGTCCACCTTTGAGGGAAGGCCTGGGCTTTTGAGGCGGGATGGTGTCCACCCCACGTGGGAGGTTGCAGCTCGCATTTCTTGCAGCATGGGTTTTGCCACAGTTAGTGTAGTGACAAATAACGTTAAATGACTACCCAGAGCCAAGAGCAGGCAGCAAACAAACAGGCCTAACCAACCATCTGCGAGTCACCATAGGATGTCACCTGGGATCCTTAGGTTGAAAGCCATTGAGACTATCTGTTTTCCATGGTACATGTGGGTCAAAATAATCAAAAAGTATGTCATATTAACTGACTTGAAATTAATCTAAGTAAGCCACATGAAAACCGTAGTATGGTTAAACTAAAGCTAGGACTTCTAAATATCAGGTCACTTGCATGCAAAACAGTACTTGAAGTAAATACAGATAATTGTCTTAGAGCCCCGTGCTTAACTGAGACCTGGGCTAGACCTGATGAATACCTAGGTTTAAATGAAGCAGCTCCTCCTGGTTACAGTCATGAGAACAAGTCACATCTTTGCGGTCGTGGTGGAGGAATAGCCACAATTTATGACAAAGACATAGAACTGACTGTAAAATCATCTCCGATAAACTCGTTTGAGGTTCTTTTACATTACATTGCATTTATCCAAAAATGCAAAAATATCCTCTTATCCAAAGCGACTTACAATGAGCAGACAGGGTTAAGGGTCTTGCTCAAGGACCCAGCAGTGTAGCAGAGCCTGGATTTGAACCCCCAACCTTTGAGTTCCCAGCCCAACACTCTACCCACTAGGCTACACTGTCCCTCAACCAGGAAATGAGATTGAAACATCCAATTTACATATTGTCTTCATACTATCAGTAAGTCAATCTTTAAATTCCATGAAGATCCGAGCAGTTCGTGTTTTTCATAAAAAATTGAAAAAAAATGGGAAAAACTTTTTCAAACTCTTTAAAAATCACACCACTTTTTCTTGAGATCATGTTCTAGACAGTGGCACAGTTTATAGGTTTAAACTAGAGTCCAATTTAAAGATCTAAAGGTTGTCATCTTCACATTGGTGCGGTACTGCCTTAGTACTCCATCACTGGGTTCATGTAGACTTTGGACCGAACCGAAGACGCCTTAGTAATGCTGAGTCAATCAGTCTGTTTGCCCTGAAGGACCGCGTTATAATACGACGTCTGAGCATTAAAGCGCAGCCAGACACTCGGGTAAGACAAACTTCCACGCTGTTTCATGCAGCGAGTAAACACATTATATAGGGTCAGGTGCAGCTGCCCACTTAACATCAACAATTGACAGGAGATTCTAAAGAAAGAAAGAATGTCCCAAAAGTACACTTTTGGATGGACAAAGTTGAAGGCCAAATAAGGAGATGGATCAGGACACCCTATTTTGGAACACAGACATGTGGTCTGTCCCTGTATGAAGAGTTTTAGAACAGATTGGAAGAAGAAAATAGATTAGGCTGGTTAAAACTAGTTCTTCAGGTCAGAATGACATCTGACCGCTTCAGTGCCCCATTTAATCAACTTTTTGAAAACATCTATCCATTTAACGATAATTTGAAAATTAGCCCAACGCATAGGTTAATTTAAGTAACGACTATTCAAAAATTAATACTTCTGATTCGGCCTACTACATAAATCATTGCATAAGAAAACCGATATATCATATCATAAAACATTACTTCTTGCTTCAGCTCAAACTCCAGAGTCGGCATCTTATCCAAAGTACGTTTGATTTAGGAATTCGATCATCCCCCAGATTTCTCAGATGTTGGTCTGCTGCATAATCAGAATGGTTCCATCTTATGTTCTACGAATAGCCATGGAAAGACCTGCTGATCTCTGTCGAGCCCCGGACCTCAGAACATCCCGAGACCATCTGGAAATAGCATTCCTCAAACACTAAAATAGACAGGGCAAAAACAACAAGACAAGCAAAATCATCATGACCACTGGTGGGACAGTGCCGGTCAGCCACCCTTGCCAGCCTCCAAAAAAGGTTGAAAAAGGATTCCAACCAATTTGCTGGAATTGGTTCCATAATAGAACCTCTCATATGACAGATTATTTGACTATCATTATTATAGCTGTCAGGAATACTGAAACAGCATGAAGAATTAATCACCTTGCAAACCCCCTCCTTCTTTAGCGAGTAGTGTATCCAATACTAATCGATGCTGCAAGATTGTAGTTCTGATGTAATGGAGAATTTTTCATTTCTGATGAATGGGTGATGACACGCACTGATGGCACAACTAAAGCTAGATAGCAACGGCCTTCCTAACTTACCGGCAGGTAAGTGATAAGCATGCTGCCCACACGCCCATACAAAAGTCAGTGAGGTGTCAATGGTTATTTTGCATATAATAGTTATAAATGATCGAAATAGATCAATTTTGTTAGGATTAGAATGCGAGTTATTAATAAAATGTATGGTTTCGGCGCAAAGGGAAGTTCCAACTTGGACCTCTCTCAGAACATATGCAGAAAGGTGCATGAGTGATTGGCAAACTGAACCCATCAGATCCTCTGAAGGACTCAGTATTGTGGTGAAATTCTGGTGGGTCTCTAATTTTAGAGTCCGCATGTAAGTGCATAGAATACCACAGGAACAGGTTCATTCCCCTTGGGAGTTCTGTTTTCACAGTCTGTGGCACTTTACTTTTTCCTGAGATCATGTTCTAGACAGTGGCACAGTTTATAGGTTTAAACTAGTGTCCAATCTAAAGTTGAACATCTAAAGTTTTTTAAAGCCTGTTTTTTTATTCTTGAAAAATGATGAAACTTGAAACAGCCGAGACGTCAACAGCTTGATCTTCATCAAGCCAGAACCATCACGATGGATCCAGAGATCCAATGGCACCCACAGCAGTGTATTGGATGCTAGCTACCAACAGAGTGGTGGTGATGAAGACTTGCTGCACCTGTAATCAAAAAGTATTCTGTGCAACTGGTCATTGTTCACAAGATACAAAACTTTCTTCAAAATGACGATTTCTTGTTACTTCTCATTGTTTTCTGTGTAACGGCATTTGCTTAAGATCCAAACAGCAGCAACTCAGTCACGGTGGAACTTGAACCTGCAGCTTTCTGATTGTTAGTCTAGTACCTAAATTTAATAAGCAGCTTACATCTAAGGATTTGTCTAGGAACTTAATTTTATGTTACTTACACAATTAATAGAATAAAACATTTCAAATCTTATTAAAGGAGCATTTCTTATCTATTTAATTTATACAATGGATCATGCAGGTATTATTTAATACTTAACAAATGTGGACTGGTTAAACCCAGGCTTTGTACATCGTTCCTGTAAAACCCTGTAAAAGTGAATCGGTCTGCAAATGTCTGGGGGGAAAACGCAAGCACAGCCAAATCAGATCCAAGTATCACCAATAATTGCTCAGATCACCTCGAGTCCCTTTGAGAAATGAATGCAATCTGCACCGGGCTGAAGACAAAGCACGCATCTGTACCACTGGATAACAAAAGAAATGGTAATAAATCAATGATAAAAGTATTTCCTTCAGTATCAGATCATTTCATAAATGACGATGCAGTCCGTTTATTAGCCATGAGAGATTTTAATTTCCATACTGATTTGACAATGGCTATTGGGAGAAGAAAAAACAATAAATGCATATCCCATGTACAATGTCGCAGCATTGGATACTACAAATATTGGATAAGAAATAAACTTCCAGCAGTAGGAACACAAACTCTGCTTGTAAAAACTGTTAAAGAGCTGAAATGCATTGCTTATGTTCTATAAAAAGTATAAGTACATTCAAACATTCAGAAATATTACAGGGTACAAAGCACATCCACATTAAATTAGCTAATACTTTAAGTCCTTTATCCTAACCAAAACACTCAGGTCACTTTTTCCAGCACTTACACATCTGCATAAAAGTCCTCCATGAGCTCAGACAGATGTGATCGGGCTGGTCAACGATCATCCACAAACATTTTAACCAGTTTCCTTCAAAGCAAGTCCGATAAACGTAACACCCAGTCTGTGGTGTAATTCCAAGGTCCAGTTTGAAATTAAATCAGCTGTACTGCATATTAGTTGACATAGAGAAGAGAATTCCATGGTGTTTCGTATTTAGAAGGCACTGAATGTAAATGAAGCACATAATACTGAATAAACTGTCACAGTGTTACGTTGTCTTGTGTTGCACATCATAGACATTCAGCTCTGTATGACATCGGATTAAGTATTTTCATTCTTTTTCTTGCAACAGTGTTAAAAAACTGTATGCAAACATGATTTAGGTAGATTAAAACAACCACAAGTAATCAAACATTTAACAAATCAACATGTCACTGTTACACGAGGTCAGATAATTATTTCCGAGATATATAGAGACATAAATAGAAGACCACTTTAAAATGATCCTGGTTTAGGTTTACAAATTCTGTATATGTGTTTGACCCATGTGAGCATGCACGCACCAATCATCCAACCAACCAACAACCTCATCTAGTTTTACCAGTGCTTAATCCTATTTAGGGTCACGGTTGGACACACTGGGTGAATACACTAAACACACACACACACACGCACACACACACACACACACACACACACACACATACACACCCCTAAAAGCACATGAAGTCATTTAAATCATTGCTCCACAACTACCTCTGAACAAGTTCTAGTTTGTGAGGTCATTTATTTAGATCAGTAAAACCCTAGCAGTACATGGTGCCATGACAGTCTACAGGATTGTGTGCTTCCAAGGTAAAAGTAAAATTTTTTAGAAGATTTGGTTTTAATGCCATTCAGGCTTCATATAAATGACAATTGAAAATGACTAATGGTTACTACAAAGACAAATTTATTCATGAGATGCTCAGTCACATGAAGTATTGAACTGAAATACTTTTGGCTTAGATTAATTACGCATGGAGCTTGCTTTGAGGAACCAAAATGAACGATTAACACCAAGCAACAAGTTCAAACATCTGAAACAGATGCAAACTGGGACGTTTCCGGGAGTTAAGAAGGATAAATACTGAAAACAAGGCGAGTGTCACAACACATAAGGACTTCCTATTCACAAAGACGTGTACAAAATGAAGATTTACACTTCCGTATTGTTTTAACATTAATAAATCCATTTAAATTATAGCATTATGCTCCCCCAGACGGGGTAAAATTATGCTTAAAACTCTGATAATGTTATATATATTTATGTATTTACAGACAAAACAAAAATTCAATAAAATAAACGGTTTCCGGCATCATGAACCATCCTTCAGTGATCCCTTTGTTTTCTTCTATGCATGAAAACGTACAGTACTTTAGCAAACACTGTTCAACAACTGAGCTTTTTTATTGTGCTTCTCAAAACACAGACGCTACTCGATAGAAATATTCTGTTTCTGGATCATGGCATGTGTTTTAAAAAAGTGCCAACATCACACCTGGCATGATTACTGTTCTGAAGATCCAAGTATTAAAAAGTAGGTGGATACTGATTAGCTGAGAAACTTTATTTAAGTTACCTAAACAATATCTTCATTTCTACCCCCCTCCCACATTAAAACAAATCAAGTAAGACAAATAAAAAAGAAAATAAAATAAAGCATTTCGATATAAAACTAAAACAATACATTAAACAGTGTCGGATTGGTCCGTATAATACTGGGCGGTTAGACTGGAATGCATTCGATAACTTTTAAGACCTGATAGAAATAAGGAAAGTAAAAAGTTTTGCAGAATACCTCTCCTGGAAGGAAGAGCGTAGAAATGCACATGCAAAGCTACAGTAATTGCACATAATCACCACGGAGATCTGAGGCAGTAAGTACCTCGCCCTGCCTCGCTATCTACACATCAAACCGTTAAGCGCCAACATTGCAGTCGAAGGCAAAGTGAGAACACAGTCTGTTACAGGTAGTTTAGTAACCTGGTTAAAAACACGACAGATCCACCGCAGCGTCCGATTCAGCGTGAGTGGTAACATCGATGCTGGAGCAGTGAGATCAAATGAACGCTGTTAATATTAGCAAATTAACCGTAGCTATAAAATTCTCATGCAGACGCTGGGCAGTCAGCGTCTAGTGAAAGTCTTCGCCAGCTGAGGTGAGATAGAACAGAAACGTCCGGTGAAGACAGAGTGACTTGTTTCAAATCAAAGAGTGAAAGATCCAGACATCTCTTTTTGTTCTGTTTTTCCCTCAGCTAATTTTTCAAGTATACAGTTAGGAGACTGAGGTGAGGAACATGAAAATATTCAGAGATCGCCATCTGAAGGTGGTAGACACAGCTGGAAGAGCCTAGAAGAATGAATTATAACAGATGTTAAGGACAAGTTCTCTAATCTGTGAACTATCAACATTGGATGTGTTCAAAAATCTAGTAAGCTGCCTTGTTGTCTACAACCTACACATACATTGACTTACAATAGGCTATATGAATGCACCAATCAGACCACGGTTTCAGTAGCTAGCATAGCTACAGCACACATCATACCATTCAAATCAATGGCATAAGATGGCTCAATCTGGTAGCATGTCAACTAACAACTAGGGCTGACGGCGAATAATCAATTAATCATTGGTCGACCAAAAAAATTACTAGTCGGACAAATTCCATTGGTCGACTAGTTGCAGGAAAGAAAAACGCTGCGTCTCGTCAAAGGACTTCTGGGACTTTTAATTTGAACGGCGTCACAAAGGAA
>JAOTRQ010082886.1:0-11365 GCA_028565875.1 Hoplisoma paleatum
CACACACACACACACACACACACACACACACACACACACACACGCACACACGCACACACGCACACACGCACACACGCGCACGCGCGCACGCACGCACGCACGCACGCACACACACACACACACACACATACAAACAAACAAAAACACAGAAAGAGCTCACAGGACATTTTTCCAATTATTCCAATTAACTTGACTGTATGTCTTTGGACTGTCGGAGGAAATCGGAGTACCCGGAGGAAACCCACACAGACACGAGGAGAACATGCAAACGCCAAACAGAATACTCCAGGAATCTAACCTGAGTCTTCTTGCTGTTAGACACACTAACATAGCACATTAGATTACATAAAGACATCTAATAATTATAACAACAACAATAACAATAATAAGAAGAAGAAGAACAACAATAATAAACAACAACAACAACAATAATAATAATAATAATAACAATAATAATCAACAATAATTATAATATTTGCCAGGCCAAGTTGTCGTTGATTTTGCTTTTGTGGTCCAAAACACAGTAATTTAAATTAATAAAATGTAAACAACAATAATAACAATAATAATCAACATTTTTGCCAAGCTAAGTCATCGTTGATTTTGTTTTTGTGGTCCAAAGCACATTAGATTATATAAAACAACAACAACAATAATAATAACAATAATAATAATAATGTCAGTACCCACATTATTATGACCCACATGCTAATTGTAAAGGACAGTGTAGCCTAGTGGGTAGAGTGAGCTGGGAACCCAAAGGTTGGGGGTTCGAATCCAGGTTCTGCTACACTCCACTACACTGCTGAGTCCTTGAGCAAGATCCTTAACCCTGTCTGCTCATTGTAAGTCGCTTTGGATAAAAGCGTCGGCTAAATGCAATGTTTGTTTGTTTGTTTGTTTGTGTAAAGAAACTGCACATATGGTGAATTCTCTAAGCCATAAAAAACATAATAAATAAACTATATATCTCTAAATATCTCTCTCTCTCTCGATCTATCTATTCGTTTATGGTCCGTTTTCCCAGTTCCTGGGGTCGGACGTTAATGTTTGAACTTGTGAGACTACTGGACAATTTTCACATTTCCCATCGACCTAGTGCATGTTTTCGGACTGTGAGAGGAAAACGGAGTACCCGGAGGAAACCCACGCTGGAAGAACATGCCTCTCTTCTCTAATCTCTCTTTTTGTGTCTGTCAGACTTCACAGTGTTGGTGGATGTGTTGACCGTGGGACCGGGCAGTTCGTATCCTGTGTGTGCTGACGATCTTTCACGCTACCAGTTCAACATCAGCAGTGCGAACACACAGCCAACAGACCGAGGTGAACAAGAGCGATAAGCACAAAGCCAACAGGATCGAAACTCTTCTCGCTACACAACATACATACGATTGATCCTACATGTGTGTGTGTGTATCTGTGTATGTGACTTGCTCTTATTTTCTCTCTCTCTTTATTTGTTTTACCCTCACAGGGCCAACGTTGTTGAATAAGATCGATCTGGCGCTCGCCAATGAAAACCTTTCTGTTGAGGTCGTGTCCCACTGTCTGCTCTGTCTGAAAGAGGAATGGATGAAGTTAGTAAAAGTGTCACTTTTTATCTACATCGTTGTTTAGTTCTGCCATGTCGTAGATGTAAACAAATGTTTTAGCTGGCAGGAGTGTAAACGAGCACATCTCTGATAAGAAACAGAAGAAAAAAAACGATTCCTTGATTTATAACTTGATTGTAATAGAAGTCTAAGTTAAGACTTACTGAGGGATGTGGGATTTAAAACTTATACAATGACCAGACATTTAACGTTCTGACCACTGACCGGTGAAGTGAATAACACTGATTTATGGAAGCTGTTAGTGTGAGGGATACATCAAGCAAGTATTCAGATCAGATACATTTGATCTTGTTCTTTCCCGTTTCCTGCTGTTTTCAGTAAGGTGAAGGTGCTATTTAAGTTCACGAAGGTGGATGGGAGAGGTCGGGAGGACACGCAGAAGGTTCTCGCCCTGCTGGGGGCCACCGGTCCCAGTGAAGAGGACAACGTGCGCCTCCTCAAGTTCTGGATGACCGGACTCAGCAAGACTTACAAAAGCCATCTAATGACGGCTGTTCGAGGAATCGAGAGGACAATAAGCCAGTGAAACGGAGAGTAATGATGACAGGTTGAAGAGGGCGTGTGTGTGTGTGTGTGTGTCTGTGTGTGTGTGCGTGTGCATACAACAAGTGGTTGTGTATTTATTTAGGATTTTCATGAAAATGAAGTAACACGAAGCTTCCGTTTTGTTACAGTTAATTTATTTTAGCTTAAAATATTCAATTTCCGGTGCTCAAATGATGCAGCCAAAAGTTCAGCCCGGGGGGCCGATTGCGGCCCATGTTCAAATTTCCACCTGCACGCCAGCCTCAGTCCTAAAACGAAGTGAAGAGATTATTTTACGTGTAAGAAATTGAACCGTTTAATATCTCTAATGAGTCTTTACAATTTGTGTATCGATAATCAAACCGACTCTCGTAAACACAACAATATATAAAGTCTGGCAGATTTGATTTTGTTCCAAAAACATTTAGGATTTACTGGTGTTCTGTCTCAAGAAATGAACGTTTCCTCTTGAGAAAATGTTTGGAAAAAAACACCGGTTTCTTTTTTTTTTTAAACAATTTCAAGCTCGCCATCGAGAGGTTTTTTTTTTTTAGCTTGAAGCAAGTCCCTGCTGAAAAACCCAGTCCAAGTTCATGATCCGACAAGCATCCACCAGCCTGAATTTACTAATGTTCCAACTTGCTCGATGTTTAATGCTTGATATGCACACAAAGGATTATTCACATATCTTCTCTGATTTGTTTCATGTTGCTTAGAAAAGTGAAAGTGGAGTTTTGTTACCTTGCAGGACAGAATCGTGACTCAGAACTAAATATGTTGTGGTTCCGTGGCATCTACAAGATCTCCATGCAAAATATGTTCTCCTCTACGAAATAGGTTCAGGTATTTGAACCGGATTTGTACTTGATTTCTGTTTATTTATAGTTTATTTATAGTCCTACTTTCTAGATTTAACAATAAACGAGTTTAAATCAAAACGATTTTTCATTCTCAAGATGATTTGCCGTGTTTTACGATCTCTGATTTGATCCAATAGCACCGGGCCATTACAAGACCATTTCTCCTCATTGTTTCATGAAATCTGCAGGTCTTGGGTTCCATCTCTGTGTGGGGCAGTCTGGGTCTTTTTATGTGATATACCACTTATACCAAAAATGCTTTGATTTTCATATAGAGCAGATATGAATATGAATCCGACTGATTTGATAATAGTGGCTGAGGGCCACAATTGGGCTCCCGGGCCGGACTCTGGACATGCCTGCATTAAGAGAAGAGAAGAATGATACCTGTGGTTCTTCAGTAGAACTGTAATTCTTGATGTATTTGCATGTTATAATATATTTAATGATTTTAAACTGCATGCAGGTTTGATTACCAGCACAAAACCTTCATATGACATGAAGAATGATTAAACGTGATGCTAAAGCTTGATGCCCTTCCTCCACAAAAGCGCCTGAATATGTTACTTTGAGGACAAATAAATCCAAATGATTGACCTTTATTGAACTAGTCATGCTAATCTGACTAATGTCTGTATCCATAACCGATAAACAACAGATAAGATCTGATTTTATTATACAGCTCTTGATCTCACATAGTTGAAGCGTTCTACATGCGGAATCCATAAAATCACAAATCTAGCCATAAAAATATGATCGCTTGAAATATGATATTAATAAACAAGTGCTTTTGACATGAATCATGACTAAATTCTAAACATTGGAGGATTTTTGGCGACCAGCCTGAACATTTCTTTGTGCCTCCATCATTTCTTTGTGCATTCTTGTTTAGATGATTTAAACCAACGTTACACTAACAGCTTGTTTTAATGTGTGAGAAACACCAGAGTCGTAATGGGACGAAATGTTCGGCCTCAAAATAATTTATGACTAAAGCACTTGAAAATGAAGCGGCTATGCAAATTGGGTTTTCTCACTATAGTAATCGTGTATTGTAACTATGTGGACGGAGAAGCTCTATAATCTTGATTTTAGAACCACCGCCAAGCTTTTTACACTGAAATGAATCTATTAAGCATTTAACCCAATCCGAGCAATGAAACACACACTAGGGGGGAGTAGTGAGCACACATGCAGCCCTAGACACGGTGCCCGGTAAACACTTCGGAATACCATGAACAAACTAATGGACTAGCATTTGATCGCGATTCTCAAAATATCCATGGGCTTTAGTTTATATATATATATATATATATATATAATGTTTTATATGTTTTACTCGTCACTACTTTCATTTATCTGAAGCAGTTGCATCCGCCATAAAGGATTTTATTTAAATACCCAGAGCGAGACTGCGTGTGATTTATCAGATTCGTGAGGGGCAAGTAAAGGGCGAATAACTGAGTGCTGTCGTCACTCGTCTGGGTCATGTCACATAGGAGCACATGATGCCCGCACGATGACTGTGCAGCCCAGCTTTCAGTCCTACACAAGCACCCTGACTCCGAGGCCTGTGAATGGAGGGGGGACTACACAGCACAGTACTGCAGTGCACGGCAACGGCACGGCCAGGCAGACCTGTCTAGCAAACGGGTTCCGGGAATGTAAAACAGAAGGCCGGGGGTGCGTGTTTGAGCCTGTGTTGGGCTCGCGGGCCCACTGAGAGGAGAAAAGGGAGGTAGTGGGGGGTGGGAAGAGTTCTCTTTCGATTGAGGGGAAAGAGGAGGAGATGAGAGAGAGAGAGAGAGAGAGAGAGAGAGAGAGAGAGAGAGAGAGAGAGAGAGAGAGAGAGAGAGAGAACTGGAGAAGGGTGTCAGATGGTTCAATCCCTCTCCAGGACTTCAGATTCAGCCCTTGAGACAGGGCAATGGTGAAGAGGGGAGAGAGAGAGAGAGAGAGAGAGAGAGAGAGAGAGAGAGAGAGAGAGAGAGAGTTTGAGAGGCTGAACCAGGGACCAAAGAGTGAAAGTAAAAAACATTTAGAAAGGGGGCTTGGAAAGTACCAGAAGGACCAACAGACCAGACACTGAGACACGGAGCTGGTGTGCAGGAAACAATCCAGGAAGTTTATGGAGACAAAACATAATGGGAACCACTGAACCAATGGGCCGGTAGAAGCATGGTACCAACAGGTAAGACGTTCAGCTTCGTGTCACGTGGTATCCTTGGTTATCGATTATTGCGCTATTATTACGTCACGACGTTACGAACTGTGTGTGTGTGTGTGTGTGTGTGTGTGTGTCAGTTGTGTTGTTGTTATCAGTATTGACTGTACGAGGAAGCGCTGATTGCGACGATCTGAGAACAGCGACGATCACAAACCTCCAACAGTCCATCAACCAACAGCGGCGGGTCGGATTTGTGAGTGAACACAAGAATGTCAGTCCTGCGTGTGTTTTTTTTTTTTACAGACGATCGGAAGGAATAACAAACGTCTTTAATCTCGTCTGCATTTCAGTTGGAAGTCTTTCCCAGGAATTACTACGTCAGGCATCATTTTAATGGAAGCACCGAGTGTCAGGAACCGGTGAGAAATATCAAGTTGTCTCTTGTGTTTTTTTGGCTAAATTCATGTCAGGAAATGATGCTCCATTATACAGGGTTCGAATCGAACAGTCATTGGAGGTTTAACTTCACGACTGCACGACTTTGGACTGTTGGAGGCAACCGGAGCGTCCGGTGTAAACCTCCATACTGCAAAATCTTAAAAATGTTGATTTGTAGGGTTTTTTTGGCATCAGTGACACAACACACACACACACACACACACACACACACACACATAATAGAATACAAATGAATGGCTCTATTGATGTTATAGATGTGTTATTACTTACTAATAAATATCTTACACAATTGGACTCGTTATTAACATTGTGTTTGGCGTTATAATCAAATAGGGACAGTGATGGTTAGTAGTTAAGTTACTGGACGAGAAGGTTGCTGGTTCATGCCTCACTAGTCCCAGTGGCCACTGGGTTTGGTCCCTGAGCAAGACCCTTTAACCTCTAATTGTTAAAAATGGTGTTTCGGTGTGAGTTACTTTGGATAAACAAGTCTGCAAAAATGCTGAAAAGAAACATGTGTGACTTTATTTACTCATCACTGTTATGGTTTTCTATCTATCTATCTATCTATAATCTATCTGTCTGTCTGTCTGTCTGTCTATCTGCCTGTCTGTCTGTCTGTCTATCTATCTATCTATAATCTGTCTGTCTATCTATCTCTCCATCTATCTATCTGTCTGTCTGTCTGTCTGTCTGTCTGTCTGTCTATCTGTCTGTCTGTCTGTCTGTCTGTCTATCTTATGTATCATCACATGTATCTGACATGCTGAATATGTATTTGTGTATTTATGTGTACGTTTCTGTGTTTACAGTGTTGTGTGTTCAGGCAGGTCCTGCTTCTTTTTAATTCCTGGGAGCAGCTCCTATTGCATCTGGACACCATTCATATCAAACACACATTCATCACTGAGCTGATGTATAACTTGTATGATATTGGAGAAAAGGTAACGAACACCCATAAACACTCCATAAACACGATTTCACACGATTACGTTCGATACATGAGTCTGTATGTTTATGCGTTTGTGTTCAAAGTTTTATGTTCTCCTCAATCATACCGAAGGTATCGTCTTCAATAATTAACGGAAACATTTATAGAATCATTAAATGTTTAAATCAAATCCACTCATCCATCGACACACACTGGAGCGAATTCACTAAAGACCTGGACAGGTCGCCAGTCTGTCGCAGGGTACACAGGACCATTTCAAACCCGAGTCTCCAATGAACCTGTCTGCATGTCTTTAGACTGTGTGAAAAAAAAACGGCATACCCAGAGAAAAACCCCAAGCAGACTCGGGGAGAACATGCACACATACATGAATTCCACGCTTTTTTTAAGGAATAAAAACATATAAAATATCTCTCTCTCCACAATGAGTCACGAATGTTCCCTCCCATGTCTTATCCCGGTTATAAACCGAATCTAAATGCGGTGAAATTGTGAAATATGTATTTTTATATCCTTATAACCTTGATAATCCTTATCTCAAAGAAATAAACTTACTTTACGTTTGTTTATAACCGTGAAAATTGTAAAAATGAACAATAGGCTTATTCTTTATAAACGTTTCAGCTGTGAATAATTAACTAGTCTTCATGTGCCAGGTTATTGGTACGTTTCTGTTTTCTTTTTCGGCCCAGCAGCAAACAATGAGACTGTTTTTTCTCTCTTTTGATCACTGTGTTAACAGGGCTTTTGGGAAAATCCGGATCCGTCCTCGTTCCCGTCTGTTGTCTCCTCCCCTGGAGTTTTACTCGATTTCACGCGTGAGATTTTCTCGAAATGGCTGGAGCTGAAATGTCCCGTCGGGGACCAAACGTGCATCTTTAGCACCCCTGCACCTCTGTCCACAGAAATCATGGCTCAGGCTGAAGGACTGGTCGAGGAGTCGCGTTGTGGGAAGAATGGAGACAGAGCAAAACGATGTGTGACCGATTTTCCCAATAACGGGGACGTGGGACGGTCTTCTTCTCTGGTACTTTTACTTTCTGCCGTCTTTTCTCTGAGGATGCTTCTGAATGCGGTACTGGAAGAACTTGGATAATAGCGTTTGCCCCAAAGGAACAGCCGATGGATCGTGACAGATATAATAGGATATAAATATGGTACTGTGTTTGAGAAAAAGTTTTAATGATTAGTTGGTAATGAAGATGTATTTTCCTGCTGGCGGAACATGTGAGCGTTGATTTTAAATTCTGGACAGGGTGTACAGGACACATTTTCGTACTTTTCAGCTCTAGCATCTTCATCTATACTCAGGAAGTTAATGAATTGTCTTGCTAAGGCTTGTGTGACTATTGAAATGTGAGAGAAATGCCACATTAGTAAATGAGCATATTATAACAAGTATATAAAATAGACTCACACTCATAACGCTGGTGAATTCATTGCTCGGAAGGTCTTGATTAACTTTCTGTACCAGCAGATGTGCGACAGTAGTAAAAATGTACTTGGACTTTTATTAATTTTATTAATACGTAGTACAACACACAACTATTGACAGCCTAAATGCATTCATATTCACTTTATACATCAAGCAAAAATAGGAAAAATTGGAAAACCCTCGACTTTTCCAATCACAGTCTTTCATTCACACATCAACACAATGAGATAATTTATCAGTCAACACAACAGGGAACTGAAGCATAATTTCGTTGAGTGGCATCTGTGATGAGACCTGAAGATTATAGCGTACTTCTAGTAGTATATCTGCTATTAACAATTAAAAGGTACCAAAAATCCAGATGTGCACCGCTTGTAGGCGTGTACAGGAAAAGTCTTACAGATGTGAATGCCGTTAATCCTTTTTCTGATTATAGAGTTCAGGTCGTTTAAGTCGTTTTACCGCAGCTTAATCCTATTTAAGGTCACGGTGGGATACACATTGGGTGGATACACGAGACACCTGAACAGGTAGTTAGTCAGAATACTGATATAAACACACACACACACACACACACACACACTTGACTGCATATCTTTGTATCCGTAAGAAACCTGTGCAGACACGGAAAGATTCCCGGGGAAACAACTTGTTCCTGGGAGGGGGTGGGGGCACAGTGTTGACCCCTATGCCACTGTGCCATTTCAACCGTCCTATTTAACCATCGCAAATCAAGGAATCTGGGTTGATAGCTAAAATAATTCCTACTCAAATGTAGCGTTTTATTCACTGTGTTACGACTTTTGTTGTGTAGAAAATAAAGCTGTGATGGTTGTGAGTTGCTGAATCGGTTGTACTACTGTAGAGGACAGATGAGACTGAGACTGAATGATCGTTAACACTGTTTTATATTTTGCTCTTTGACTTTTTAAACTGTAATTGTTCATTGTTGACGACACAAAGCCTGGAAACTTCACCCTGAAATAAAGCACTTTAACAATGACAGTAGATCCGAACATAACGACGAGTAAACAGAGTTACAAATATAATAGAATTATGACATGAATGTGTTTTAGCTTTGCTAGCTATTGAAAATAATGTTTGTGGCCAGTCCAGTTTGTAGCACCTCACAGATTGTAAGTGTGTGTGCGTGTACGTATGCGTGAGTGTGTGTGTGTTGTTTATAAAGTCACTTTTCAGTGTTTGTGTAAAACGTGAACATTTTGAGAATCTGTCATGTAGTTATTGTACTGTTACAACCTAAGATACGTCAGGCTATAATATTTGTGTTTTACTTTTTACTGACGCCAATCAAATGTTTTGCTGAGTTGTGATTCCGATCTAAACACAGTGACTAATTTGCACAATAATAATAATAAAAATAGCACAAATTGACACCATGAACTTGCTGAACAGCTGAGAATTCGATTACGATACGATATAAACTGTCTTTTACATTTGACATTTGCATTGTCAGCATTTACAGACGCCTTTATTCAAAACGATGTACAATAGTTACAGTATGTGTAGGCTGGAATGTGGAATTAAGGGCCTCGCTCAAGGGCCCAACAGCAGCATTGGTGAGATTTGAACTGGCGTTCTGTGCCCAAACCACTAGATTACATTTGGTACATTAATTCAATTCCATCCATCCATCAATTCTCTAGTTCAACCAGCGTTTAATCCTATTGAGGGTCACAGTGGGCAAATATATTAAACACCTGAACAGGTCGACAGTCGGTTGCACGGTACAGAGACAAACACACACACACATTCACACACTGGGCAATTTCAGTATCTCCAATGAACATGATTGCATGTCTTTGGACTGTACTTCACACAGAAATCCCTGCACTGCTTTACCCAGGAATAAACTCTAATCAGAACAAATGATCACACACGGATGGCCAGTGGTGGTTAGAGAACTGGGTTTATGATCGGAAGGTTGCCGGTTCGATTCTGAGAGTCGACGGGTCACGACTGAAGTGTCTGAATGCTCCATGTGTGTTCATTGCTGCCCCCTAGTGTGTGTGTTTGTGTAAATAAGTGTTTCACTGCACGGATGGAATTAAATGTGGACGATTTATTCATTCATTCATCACACAGTGTATTTTAAATTCTAAAAATTATTCTAAAATGTGTAGGATCGTGTTTTAGTCCGAATTTCAGCCGCAGGTGATCCAAATTTTTTTCCTTCTGTTTACAAGAAACCTTTATTTTCTGTGTATGATGGTGTGTAGTGTGTAAATAATCGCACTTGTCCGACTGTAGAATTGTTTAACATTCCCAGTGTTCTATATCTGTTAATATTACCATGTCTGTGCTTTTTTATACCAGTTGTGAAAGTGTTATTGCAGCCTGATTGTAATGCCAAATTTAACGATAATACACAAAATATAAAGGCACCCTTCACATTTTTTATTACACGACTTTGTTTATTCGATCACGAATACAGTCGATTCTGTTTTTATTACCAACGTGAATTATGACGTTTGTTAAACCCTTCAGCTGAACGACCTCACCGACTCTATACACACACGTACACATCTGTTTTAGATTACTGATAGAATGTTACTGATGTGGGAAGTGCAAACCAAATCTTCCTTTAATTATTTACTGTGTTGTGCTTATCATGGAGATTCCGGCGCTACGAAAACACTGAACTTCGGGTGGAATAACAACCAGGACGAGACAAGTTATTACTGGATAGATTTACGTGCTCGTTGTGTCACATCTGGAAGCAATTCATCCCAAGTTGTCAGGATTGTGAGGCTTTCTCGTGCTCCCTGAATGATGCAGTAGTTAAGATCCATTTTAAAACAAACACACGAGAAAATCAGTGCGGTGATGAAGAGATGAAGAGCAGCTCAGACCTGGTTAACTTCAGACGAGTGAAGAAAGCAGAAAATCACAATGCAAACATTTATATTTACTTCAAGATGCATTCACAAGACTTGTATAGTCACATGACACTATTCCTTTTGCATAGCCACGACGCTTTTGCATTATTTTTTCAAAAACTTTTTATTGCATGAAATTTATTTAGTTTCTTTTTATTTTAAAGCATTTCAGTTTTGGAATTTAGGTTTTAAAAGATGGTCTCTCTCGCTCTGTGTGTGTGTGTGTGTGTGTGTGTGTGTGTGTGTGTGTGTGTGCGCTCTCAGGCGTGTGACTGGTGATTACATCAACAAGAGCCTAAAAGAATGATGCTATTGTTTATGACACAGCATCCATTCAGCTCCCGGCTACAAAAGTGAGAAATACAAAAAAAAAAAAAAGCAGTCACACACACACACACACACACACACACACACACACACACACACACACACACACACACACACACACACACAC
>JAOTRQ010082916.1:0-11363 GCA_028565875.1 Hoplisoma paleatum
GGGACTTCTCGCTGTGAGGCGACAGTGCTAACCACTCAGCCACCGTGCCGCCAATATATATATATATATATATAAATGTATATGTATATATATTTATTTACGTAGATATTTACACACTACAAGATTATAACCAGTGTTACTACGGTTACTACTAATGACTTCATGACAATAATAATTACAGAAATAAATAAGTGGCCTTTACCATGATCGTGCAATGTGACCAATGACAAACACACACACACACACACACACACACACACACACACACACACACACACACACACACACTAGAACGAACGACCCCTTTATAACGATCTGTGCCAGGCCAGGAGGCACTGCAATACTCTGATGTAGCCTTTGCTTCCACAGTACCAGAATGCATTGCAATACTCAGCTGTGGCCCGTGCTTCCAGCTTATCAGGATGCATTGCAATACCAAAATCTAAATTGATCACTGACAGACACACGACCAAACCCCAGATATTATAGATAAATCGATGAAGCTCTTTCCTCTGAGATAATGAGCATCCAACAGAGCGTGGACTGGACTAATCCCAGACTTAGACTTAGTTCTGATATTATTGATATTATTATGGTGAGAATATTATTCCTTCTAAATCTGTTGGGTCTGACTGGAGCGTCGGGCTGAGGTGTAAAAAGACAGCAGATGTCGTCTTAAGCATTTAGTCACATATTCTGCAGACCAGTCCTTCATTAGTGCCTCCTTCTGTCGCAATCTTAGCATCACACACACACACACACACACACACACACACACATCCATGCACCCACTGACCCTGCGATGGAAAGCTAACAACCATAACACACACACACACACACACACACACACACAAACTCTGACAGCTCAGATCATGAGAACTTCACATCCCTCACAGAGGAACGTTCCATCGGCTCCTCCAACCTCGTCCGATAGGATTCAGGACAGATTTAAATCTCACAGCGCTAAAGCCGAAGGAAGCTGTCGAGATCTAGTTTAAAGAAAAATGATCGCTGGACTCATCGCCGGAATAATTTTATTTCCGGTACGTGGAAACAAATCCTTGGACCAACTGGAATCTGAGGCTGTAGATTCACATCCTGGTTCCTGACGGATCGTTTCTGGTGTCTCGTTTACATTCAGCCGGCGCTCTTACACGAGCTGCTCGGGTTCTAACCAGGACTTACAAGAGAACAAAGAACATCGGTCCGGTTCTTATGATCTCTACACTGGTTTTAAAACAGACTTTAAAGCTTCACTGCTGGTCTATAAATCACTAAATGGTTTTTAACCCTGGGTTTAGAGACCCAGCAGAAAGTCTTAGATTCCTGAACTCAGGTCTTGCTAGTCGAACCTGGAGTACAAACTAAAACCTGCATTTCGTCGTTATGCTGCACAGAACCGGAACAGAACCGTCAGACCAAGATTTTAGACTCAAGAAGCAAATATAGAAAATGTTTAAGTCCAGGTTTAAATCAATCGACGACCAAACTCTACATATTATATACAGTATATCTTTTATAAGCTTTTTATTTGTACTGTTGTTTGAAACTCTCTGAGGTTCTAGATCTGGGGAATGTTATGAATTAGAAAGAAAGAAAGAAAGACAGACAGACACATAGATAGACAGACAGACAGACAGACAGATATAACTTTATTGATCCCTTTGGGTGGTCCCCTGAGCGAAATTGAAGTTCCAGTAGCATCTCAATTACACACAAAGAAGTTAAATAAGTAAGAATAAAATAATTACATTAATTAAGTAAGCAAACTATTTTTGTCTAATTAGAAATTTTGACTGGTTCTGTAGTTACGCAGCGTCAGGAGAACATGCTACATAAGAACCTGCTTCAGATTGGTCTGAATTCTTTGCAGGTCTTTAAATAACAACTTAAGTGAAGCTCTTCTTGAGCGTCGTGGTAAACAAATCTCGGTTTATACTCCAGTGAGAGAGAGAGAGAGAGAGAGAGAGAGTGTATTGATTTATTTTAATAGCTGTTGCTCATGCTAAATCATCTTTAAGTCGTGTTCAGTAACTGCGACGTTCACTAGTCGTTCCTTAAAGAACAACTGAAAGAAGGAAGTCAGGAAAATGAAATGTTTCGAGGTGAAGTTCAGGATTAAACTCGATTAGAAGCTCCGGATCTGTTTTAGGGGCTTTTATTGGTAGATTTGTTACTTTTGAATGAAATAGTTTTCTTAATTAACGTGTGTTTGGCTTTAAATTTTGAATCTCCTGAGATTCTTGGAGCTCTGGACACATTAAAAGCTCGGATTAAAAGCTGCAGCACGGCTGCTCTCGAGTGATGTCGAGGGTACATGTCTGCGTTTTAGCTCTGGGTTCGATCCCCAGGTGGATCAGTCTGGGTCTCTTTCACATCTTGCCTACGTGGGATTACTCAGCCTGTCTGTCTGTCGGGTGTCAATCTATCTATCGTTATTATATATATATAAATATATGTGTGTGTGTGTGTGCGTGCGTGCGTGCGTGCGTGCGTGCGTGTGTGTGTGTGTGTGTGCGCGTGCCTTCATGTATGACTATAGAATATTTATAACACATACACACCACACAGACACATCAGATACACACACACACACACACACACACACACATACACATTTAACCTTGCAGTTATTGATCGCTCGTCTGTCTGGAGTAACTTTCACACAGTTCCCTCCGGGTCTGACCTCACATCACTGCTGTACTGTTACACACGGCATGTCAGCCTGCACGCAACCTTCAGTGCACTGTCTCACACACACACACACACACACACACACACACACACACACACACTGCATGACTAGGAATCAGAAAGATGATACACACCGATCAGACATTTCTAATACCATGGCAGACGGTGGTTAGCATGATGCTCAGTGTTTTGGTTCAGATTTGTGAGATTATTTAGTGCTTAATTATTTACTTAAATAGTTTGGATAGTTCCCCGTGTAAGCAGGTAGGCAGCAAGGCTCACTAGGTCTTGGAACGCGCCCCATTTATACAGTGAACAAACATTCGGACTGCTCAGCCAAAGAAGGACCAGTGGTGTGTGTGTGTGTGTGTGTATAGTACAGTACTACTGTATATTGTACTACTCTAATACTTTATACAACTGCACATTATAACACGATAATACGTAATACTGTCACAGGCAAGAATACTCGAATACTTAATAATACTACAGGCAACACTACCCTTAATACTCAATACTGGCTCATGTAATACTGCCCCAATACTTAATAGTAGCGCACTACCACCCTTAATACTGCAGGCAACACCACCCATAATACTTTCACAGTTAGTACTTAAACCCTGAGTCTACTTCATGAAATATAAGCCTAACAGGGTAATACTAGGGTAATAGTAGCCCACAGTTGGAGTTGAGTTAGTGATGCCAACTGGGGGCAGGATGAACACTGACCAGTCAGGACCCCCTAAATTTTGGTCACGCTTAGGTTCGAGCCCTTTAAAGCACTCAGACCCACACCCACCCACACACACACACACACACACACACACACACACACACACACACACACCTGTAAAAGCATCAGTAGCCGGTAGTTCAGCCTCCTGCATGCTGCTCCCGTGCCCAGAGCGTCTCCTCCTTTTTCCTCCTCCTTAACCGCTCTGCTGCTGCTCGGGACGCCACATCGCTGCCATCCTCACCTCACGAGCCCGTTCACCGATCCTGCTCAGATACCAGCTCAGATCCACCACGGCAACCCGGCCTCCAATTAACGCCGTTACCCCCCCAGCCAGAGCCAGACGATCATGGCTGCCTCGTCGACGGAGGCAGAGAAATCCAGGTGGACGGCTTCCCGGGAGAACGTGCTCTGCTGAGCAACGCTCTAATCAGCATACCGGCTTCATCTGTGAGCGCCGAGTTTATACACTACCGGGGGTAGGGGTGGAGGGGGTGGGGGGGTGAGGGAGAGCTCCGACACCCTGACTGCAGAGAGAGAGAAAGAGAGAGAGAAAAAGAGTGAGAAAAACAAGACAGAGAGACAGATAGAGTGAGAACGAGGAAGAGAGACACACACACACACACACACACACACAGACGGACAGTGGGAGAGAGAGACATACACACACAGAGGGAGAGAGAGAGAGAGACGGACAGTGGGAGAGAGAGAGACACACACAGAGGGAGAGAGAGAGAGAGAGAGAGACGGACAGTGGGAAAGAGAGAGACACACACAGAGTAAGAGAGAGAGAGAGATGGTGAGTGGGAGAGAAAGACAGGGAGAGTGAGAGACCCACACACAGAGGGAGAGAGAGACCCACACACACAGATAGAGAGAGAGAGAGACGATCGTTAATTCACCAGCCAGCGAGTATAAATGACATAAATAAGTCAGAATGACAGCAGAGCAGATAAAGTGTCGGAACTGATAAAACCCGCTGGTTACTCTGCTGATCACATCAGGACCACGTTTAGAGTGATGCAGCACAAATACTGGACCAACAGTACCGGTCTACCATACCATCGTACAGTAACGGTGTACTATAATAGTATAACAGTACCATCGTACAGTAACAGTGTACTATAATAGTATAACAGTACCATCGTACAGTAACGGTGTACTATAATAGTATAACAGTACCATAATACAGTAACGGTGTACTATAATAGTATAACAGTACCATCGTACAGTAACGGTGTACTATAATAGTATAACAGTATAACAAAATCATACATGTAAGGCAAATCGAAGATAAAAAATTGTCCACGAGTGTTAATAAATAAACAAACAAACAAATAACAGAAACACAAGCTTATTAAAATCATTAAAATATTTTATTTTATTTTATTAATTCATCTATTATATATTAATCTCTGAATAAACAATGATAAACCAGAATAAAACCAAGCTTTTTACACACTTTGCACACACTAGTGAGCACACACCAGGAGGCAGCAGTGAGCACACACACACATACACAGACACACACACACACACAGACACACACACACACATAGCACCGTGTGCTGCCCTAGTCACCATGCCCGGGGAGCAGTTTCGGGGATTCCGGTGCTTCGCTCAAGGACACTTCAGTCGTGACCTCTCGGATCACAAGTATCCACGACTACACGGAGATTTGACCCACATGGAACCCGCGCCGAATGGTTTGGGTTTCATTCCCACTGTCGAGTTTGGCGTAGATATTATCGGTAAAGCGAAACTTTAAGCGCCGTGTTGATGACGCATCCTGCTAACGCGCAGACATTAAAAAACGCAAAACTCATTACGCACAGAACAAAGTGCGTCGGATCGAAAGAGAACCTCGTTCCCTCCATCATAATTCCTCCTCCTCCTCTTTTTTCTTTTTCTTTTTTTCATCTGGAGCTGAATCGTAACCACAGAGAAGTCCCATCAGCCCCATGCCTAAGCCGACGCGTCGGGGTAAGATGATTACGCTTTTCTACCCGCGTGCAGGCGCGCTGCCATGCTGGATGTGTAATGTGATCTCGGCGGGGGGTCTGTCTGTCTCCTCGTGCCTGGAGAAATCAGGCTAAAGACGCCGGAGTCGACTCAGAATCGATTACACCGGCGGTGAGACGACGGCACGAGGGGACGGAGGGGTCAGAAAATATTATATATTCTTCTTTATATTTCATTTCTATTTTATTTCTTCAGAGGAAGTTCCAAACTATAGCAAAAAAAAAAACTATAGCACCAGCGCCCCCTTGCTGTTTAAAGTGAATATCGAATCATCTCAAAAGAATCATCCGAGTGAATCGATTGGGATCGATTCTTTGCAGAATCGTCATGTGCGATATACATATATGTTATGATGTGTATCATACTTTAATGTTGTTATTACAGTATGTCAGAAAACGCAACAAACGTGACACCGTTGCCGTGGCGTTGCCCATGCGCATGAACAAACCTCAGAATTTTAGTAAGTGCATGATTCAGTTATAACACATTATGACGTCTCAGACTGAGATCAGACGCCGGCGGATGAAAGTGAAAAGCTGTTTTATGATTTTAAAAAAGGTAACGGAGGAACAGACCTGTGAGGAAGCTTTAAAAAAAACAACGATCGAGTGAAAAACACTCTCCCGGGGTGGCATGGGTGGTGAGAGACGGCGAGACGGAGGGGTGGAAAGGGGGTTAGAAGGGGGTGGGAGGGGCTACAACATTTTTCCTGTCAAATGCATCTGATATTAATGCATGTCGTGTGTATTTAATGATGTAACGATGCACCAAGAATCGATTCACTCGAGGTCCAGTCAACGATCGCCGGACTGATGCAGTAAACGAGTGCTCAGCACCTCTGGGAAACTCTTTCAAGACTGTTGGAGAACCGTTCCGGCAGGTTCCTTGTCAAGCTGGGTGAGAGAACGACGACGTGCAAAGCTGTCATCAAAGCATGGAGGAAAATAAACCACATGATTATTAAAACTCCACATTGCAGATGGGATGTTTTATAGTTTGGACGTCTATCTGTCTGTCTTTCTATCTATTGATCGGTCTGTCTTGTTGTCTATCTAAACGTCCGTCTGTCTATCTTTTTGTTTGTCTGATATCAGTCTGCCTGTCTGTGTCTCTGTCTGTCTGTCTTTCTAGCTCTCTACTTCTGTCTCTTGTTTCGTCTATTCATCTCTCTGTCTGTCTACCTAGTTCTTGTTTGTCTGTCTATCAGTCCGTCCATCCATCCATGTCTGTCTATCTGTCTGTCTTTACGTTAATCTATCTGTCTGTCTTTACGTTCGTCTGTCTGTCTGTCACATCTTCATGTGCTCTGTAGTTTCCTCAGTATTGATCTACAATGTAATGAAATTCGTATGTACTTTTCTGTACACTTTTCTTGAACACGAGGAGAACATGCAAAATTCACACAGACAGGATTTTGTCGACCTGGAATCCGAACCCAAGACCTTCTTGTTGTTAGACAGCAGCGCAGTGCGACCCACCGGTACCTGCAGATCCAGTTACTAAAAGAGAACCAGATCAGTTCTTCACATCCGCAGCTCAATAAAAACGTCCTCATCATGCCACCCTCACACCTCACGCCGCACCGCATGCCGACGCTGCCCGCCACCACCGCCCGCCTGCGCTGCGCACCGATGCTGCTGCCCGCCGATGGTGCCACCCACGACGAGCCTGACGCCTCCAAACCCAATTCAACAAACCCGTTTACATCCAAACACGAGAACCTGGCGACACAACGAAGAACCATTATACTGACACACACACAGAGATACACACAGAGACACACACAGACTCACACACACTCGCAGACAGACACACAGATACAGAGAGACACTGACATATACACACACACAGATAAACATGACCACACAGACACAGATAGGCACAAACACACACACACACACACACACACACACACACACACGCACACACACACCTCTGACAGTCACATGAACACACACAGAGACAAACAGACTGCCTCACACACACACACACACACACTGACAGTCACATGAACACACACACATGCACACACACACACACACTTTCTCCTCTCGCCTCAAATCAGCTGCTAAACCTCCAGACAGATCAATGAGAAGCTCATCAAGATGCTTCCCCGCAGTGTCTAGACGACCGGACCTTTAACGCTCAGCAGCGAGACTCACGGGCGAGACACACATGGGATACACGGGTGGGACAGACGGGCAGGGCAAACAAACAAAGCACACAAGCGGGACACACGAGTGGGACACACATGGGACACACGGGCAGAACAAACAGACAAAGCACACAGACGGGACACACTGGCGAGACACACAGACGGGACACGCATGCAACACATGAGCGGGACACACTAAGTGCTGTGACACAGCACATACAAGCCGGACACATGTGTGGGACACACGGGCGGGACCCACAGACAGATAACCTGTCTGTCTTTTCTGTTGTCAGGGTGCACCAGAATTCCGTCGCATCGTGGACGATGATAAAGTTTGATTACATAAAATAAAAACGATGTTGGGTCGGTGCTTAAAGCAACATTGTTCTTATATTCACCAATTTAATAAACGTAGTAAAAGAATCACTAATTAGTTACAGACGAAAATAAAAGATTAATTCTAATAAATGGTTTCATCAGAACGTCTCCGTCCGCCGGATGATTTTACACTGCAGTTATTTTCTCCTTCACCCGGACCCGTTCAAGTCCCTGAAATAATGCACGTAAGGGCAGGAACGCTGCTGCATTGCAGAGGTTCTGCTGCCACGCAGCAGGGGGGGTAATCTTCAGCAGCCGAAATGTTCCTCCTCCGGTTGTCTGTACCCCGCCGCCCCGATCCTCCTGACTGAACGCCAGGGGAGGAAGAGTCTCACTGTTGCTAAGCATCATCAAAGTTGAAGACGTTTCACCGGTCAGGAGGAGACGGAGCGCTGCATTACCCACAAATCACCACTAGAGGTCCGGTCAGTGTTTACGAGTAGAAGAACCTTTATGTCTATTCGCTATTCAATTTGTTTACCATTGAATTGTTTTGCTTCACAAAGATAAGCAACACATTTTGTAGATTGTGTGATGTTCTGTAATGTTGGGCAACTGTTGTGTTGTAAACACACATCATGTAATAACACAAAAACACACAACTTTACTAATTTAATGTTTTTTAATTTCTGTCTGTCTGTCTAAATGTGTAAATCCATCCATTATAGGATCACTTATGGACGCACACTGAGACGAACACACTAAACACATGAACAGGTCGTCAGTCTGTTGCTTGGTAGACAGACAGACAGACACACACACACACACACACACACCCATGAATCCATTATTCCCCCCCCCCCACATCCCCCGGATGCATTTCTGAGGACCCCCCCTGCAGATATTTTCAGTGCCTGAGGTGTGATGACATTCGAAGCATGGAGACCGGCGGCTTGGCATGTAACATCAGACAGACGGATCTCTGTGAGACAGGAAGCTCCACCCTGTGATCAGTGAGCATTCCGGTTGGCATCGGGCAGCCAGTGCGGTGAAGCTCGTGCTCATGCCAAGCACAAAACAACCCGGAACCATCCAGAGGTCTCAGATATCAGGAGTACAGAACACAGAACCGGTTTGAGAGAGAGAGAGAGAGAGTGTGTGTGTGTGTGTGTGTGTGTGTGTGTGTGTGTGTGTGTGTGTGTGTTCGGACAGATAGATGTCTGGGTAAGAAGAGTGATAGACAGGTAGACTGGCAGACGGGTGGTCAAATTGATAAACAGACAGACAGATAGAAACAGGCCGGCGGACAGACAGAGAGAGATAGACAGTCAAACATACAGACAGGTGAATAAATGGGTGGACAGAGACAGATAGACAGAGAGATAGACAGACAGACAGATAGATAGATTGATTGATGAATGAATGGACAGAGATAATCAGTTAGACAGACAGACAAATAGACAGACAGATGCACAGACAGGTAGACAGAGACATAGATAAACAATCAGATAGATAGTTTTAGATAAATGGACAGACAGATAAACAGACACAAATAATAAAAAAAGATAGACAGATGGACAGACAGATTACTATTTCTTATTTAAAAAATAAGCTTAATAAAGTATTTTGTAATTGTCTTTTCTTTTCTTTTATTTCTAGAGAAGTTGCAAACCATAGCAAGAATACTAGATTCACATTGTGTGTTTATAACTATCAAACAGGCTTTGCTGAGCGTTAACATCCCTAATGCAGATGTGAATGGAAAGATAAATAAAAAAAACAGTCCGCTGGGCAGTCTAGAGTGACGAGGAAAATGATAAATGATGTAAACAGTCCGGGGTCTCCGTAAGCGAACCGCGAGTGAAGCCGCGCATCCGTCCAGGCGTCCGCCGCAGACTAAATGAGATCTGTGGCCAGACAGGTGGCATGTAAGTGCACGCAGTCAGACAGGCAGCCGTAAATCATCATCCCGACAGCACCGGCGCTTCACAGAGACGGCCCGCTTGATGCGCCGCTGACCTTTACCGACCCCCCATCATCCAGCGCATTCCTGACACCCACCCACATTTACATGCCATTCCCTGCCTGGGAATAACCATGTCTTCATGTACCAGACCGGGAAATCTTCTGAATTCTAATGAACAGTAGAAAAAATATTTATTTTATCAGATGCCAAACTAACTCGTAGCACAGTGGTAAAACCCGCTAACACACTGGAGCTGATATTTCAAACTTCATACAGTGTCGAACCTGAAAAAAGACCAGATACAGGATGAGGCACAATGGGTCACCAAGTCTGACACACACACACACACACACACACACACACACACACACACACACACACTCATATGCACAGACACACAGTCATAAGTGTGACACGAAAGCGGCGGTCTGTCTATGAGTCAATCACCTCACAGCAAGAAGTCCTGGATTTGATTCCCGGGTCAGTTGTGTAGTTTGCATGTTCTCCCCTATCTGCGTGGGTCTCTTCCTGGCACTGTAGTTTCCTCCCATAGTCCAAAGACTGTTGTCAGGGATGCTGTCAGGGTTAATTGGAGATACTGAAATTGTCCTCTGTGTGTGCGTGTGTGTGTGTGTGTGTGTGTGTGTGTGTGTGTGTGTGTGTGTGTGTGTGTGTTTCTCACTGTGGCCCTGAAAAGCATCAAGCGCTGCTGAATCTAGATAGTGAATGAATAGTCCGTTTTCCTCCAACAGTCCGAATAGATGCTTGTCCATGATTGTCCATGACGGATTTAACTTGCGTGACGAACGATTGTTTCCTTTCATGAATTCATTAGATTAAAATATTGATGATTTAGATGTTGTGATGGAGAGAACATGTGCACGAGTGCATGTACGAGACTCGATGTGGATTCGATACGAAGCGACTACACAACTGTGAGCACAAGGACGTGTTGTGTAAAGGTTATAAAGCATCCTGACGGACATGTTCACCTCTGACACTTTCCATCTGAAGGAGCTCTTATTTCTAAACACGTCACAAAAGCAGCTGATAAAAGTTCCCGACTGTGATGTTGTAATCACCCCGATCGACATGTCTGGACAGGTACATTAAACAAAGCGCGAGAAGTACGCCGAGGATCCAGACTGTATGTAAACTTGAGTTCTGATGTAAGCAGACAGCAGGTGGTGGACGACACGCACCTCGGGCCAGAGCGGCAGCTTGTAAAAGCAGAGCGCTGTAGAGTTCTGTCTGGCGGCGGTGACGGCTTTGGTGTCCGTGTCTGTGCAGCACAACTAGGCCAATCCCTGCAGTGCACAGGAAAGGGCACAGAGAAAATGTCTGCAGCCATGGAGAAGCCTGGTCACGACAGTCTTGGGCACGGAGCTCGATCCAAGTTAGTAGAGAGGAAGCTGGCATGTGTCCTAAACACACACACACACACACACACACACACACACACACACACACACACA
>JAOTRQ010082927.1:0-11361 GCA_028565875.1 Hoplisoma paleatum
AAGTATTATGGCTAAAGCTGTCAAAAGCCATAACAATAATGTAGTAACTCACTGACAAAGGTAACAAGCTGAATCACAAATATGCTTTTGGGATGCCCAAATCTATGTGAACATGTTTCAACATGCCACAATCCTGATATACAGTAACCAAGGGTGAAAATCAACCAAGTCTTAATAACTTGCATTAACATGCTACCAATGTAAACCATGTTCAGTGGATCATATTCCAAATGGCATAAACTCAAACCACGCACTTCTCAAGCACTGTTTTAGTGCATCCGACAAACCCGCACGGAAGTACCTGGATTGACCACTTTGCCTAAGTAATGGAAAGAGTTTTTTAATTAGCTAATAAAGACAAAGCCGAATCAAGAAGCAGCGGCAAATGCTTCATATAAATGTAAATTTAAAGAAATTCATTAGTAGCAGGAAAACAAAAGCAAATAAAAGCATATGTAAACCAAATCATTATGTGAACAAAAGCTGCCAGATATTTGGTGTGCTTGAGAGACACAAATCAGTTACTCTAAGTGGTGTTCCATTTGAGACATTTATTTTCAATGAAAATGTATACCAAGAAATAAGTCCTCAGTGTGCACTGCACACTACATTACAGTGCACTTACCATGTGTGCGGTTGCATACACAGCTAATGTGCCTGGAAAGGTGGCAATAAATGTCAAGTCTTCATCAAATCCCTGTAATTCAAACCCAAAAAATCTCAGTGGTGGTAAGATGGAATCATAGAGCGGTGCCAAAACCACCCAAAAAATTAATTTCTACACACGATTTTGTAAAGCCTACATAGGGTTCAGATCTGCTGAACAAGAAGGCAATGTCATTGTTTTTTCCTTTTTTAAACCTTTACTGGACAGCCACGCTGTAGAGTATTTGTATGCATGTGATGGAGCATTGTCGTGCACGAAAATCTCTTCCTGTACCACTGCTTGAAGGTGGGAAGTGGGAGTTGAGCTACACTCAACCCGAAAAGGTCCCATAAGTTCATCTTTCATGATACCAGGCCAAACCAGTATCCCACCTCCACCTTTCTGGCGCCTGAGTTGGAGTGGAGCATTTTGCCCTTTACTGATCCAGCAGTAACACACTTCCCCAACACACTTCTTGCGACCCTGTTGGCTATTTGTCAATAAATGCTTGATTGTTTGGCAATCACGCTTCAAAAGTTTGGCAATTTCAAGACTGTTGCATCCCTCATCACTCAATTTGAACTTAATTACTTAATTGGTAGTTGGCTTTCAAGCCTATACAGCTCGGAGTGAACAACATGTATAACAAGAAGATGTAATCAAAATACTTATTTGCCTAATAATTCTGCAGTCTACATATTAATAGATATTAAAGTGATGAGAAGACTCATGCAGTATTACATATAAGTGAGTGGCAAAAAATAAGTGTAACAAATATAATTAATGTTAATAATAACAAATAAATAAATAACTAAATGTTGTGGTAAGTGTGAAACAGTCATTTATATAAGCCCATCCTACCTAATAGAGCAGCAATACACAAGATTCCTCACTGTCATCCCAAAATAGAGTTAAAATTAGATTTAAAATTTAGTTTGTTCTAGCATCTTGGCCCAATGTTGCCCAGTCTTGTGTTGATGGGATTCTGGTAGATTTGCAGAGACTTCATTTTAAACTGGGAAACATTTTTTAACGAAATTAATTTTTTTAAAGCTTTCATGGGGATGTGTGAGACCAACACCTTTGTGTTTGTCATATTTTCTCCTACTGATGCTCATCACCTTTGAGATGTTTCATTCACACCTTCTGATAATGAAAGCAATTACACATAGTATATGTATAGTTTGTACATAATGAAACTACACGACTGGTGAGCCATCCATAAAGTGCTGTGTACAGGGGGTCTCCTGGTCTTTAACTGTACCCTCCTCACACTCCTGACGTGCAAATCTCAAATCGAAAAGGGATTTTACCATGTTTGTTTGATGCAAAAGACAGTGTCAAGTGTGCAAGTGCATGATTATAGACACAGCTGAAGCTTTGGCATACTTGCAGTAAAAACCAATAAGTGTATGTGAGTCTTGTTTGTGACTTCTTTGTGACTTTAAATTCAATACCACCCCAAATATTTTGTCCATATTCCTACGGTATGTGTCAAAAATTTGTTTTTTATGCATTACAAAATAAAGATTATAAAAGTATAGAAGTGTGAGCATGTAAAATGTCATGTCAGTCAAAACAATGTTGTGTGGGGAACAAGATTTGTGTAGGGAACAATGTGTCTACCAGTGTCTGCGTGGGTTTTCTCCGGAGATCTAGTGTCCTCTCTGAATCAAGGTAAACTCCATTTATTTAATTAAATGCAGATTCTTCAACCGACCCACTAGGCAGCTTTGAGTGCATTCCAGCACTGATTATAAGCTCCTATAATTAATTGCAAAGAAGAAGCTCTGGAATAAAAAATGTTCTGCCATGACTGTACCAAACAGGAGTAGACAAAAGACCTATTTTGTAATACAATTTATACATAATATAATTTGGAACATAATATAAGTCTTGATACAAGCTTGGCCTCCACTTCTCAGAAGAATTGCACGACTGTTTCTTTGACAATGACAATTTTTACTGAATACTCCAGCTTTCTTCCCCAAAGCCTTTAAAAAGTAATTTTGCTATGTTTGTAATGTAATTATCTTATTAGCTACATGCTGATAAATTGGTTTCTGATAAGTAATAAACAAATACAATAAATTCATGGACTTTTATTAATGATATATTAAAACACAAAAGATGAAAAGTAGTCATTTGAAGGCTTCTGCACTCATAGTACAAACATAACATGTACTAAAACCATCAAGCAACAGCTATAAACATATATTAGGCTCAAATATCTGTGTTTGACGGCCTAATAGAACTTACAAATTGGTTCAACATTTTTCTCATTCTCACTTACCAGTTAAATTGACAGTAGCTACTGAATCTAAATTTGCCCCCACACCCAGCACACACTTCTCTAACACAAGAGAAAGTAAGGTTCACCTCTTTAGCGTCCTGGTTTTGGGCTACCAAAGGACTACAATTTTTTCTGTTCAAGTTCAAGCTGAAAAGGACAAACGTGTTTTCAATCAGGCTGGCGAGTGAAAAGACCCAAGATGGGTGTGAAATTCAGGAGGGCCAGGTAACCAGTGACATAATCAAGAACTCTTCAGAACTCCATTATGAAGGAAAAATGGTATGGATTAAGGTGGAAAAGGACATTCCAATGTGTGTGTCCTTGCCCATTGAGGTAATAAGGGCAGACGAGGCTTTTTCTTTCCTGAATACCACACTTGCAGATCTGGGCATTGATGAGTGAGTCTTTTATCTTAATATTTTGTGGCGCTAATGTATAGATTAGTGTTTTGTATTTATCCCTCATTAACCCTTGGAAAAAAGAGTTCATTTATATACTTATGAATAGTGTATGGATTTTGAATCTAATTACACCTCCAGTAAGAAAATCCAATTATACTTTATAATGTTAAACCACTACTCTAGATTTTGTTTACATTTTATTTAAATTAAAATTCTTGAGAACACCAAACTGAAACAAAAAAATTATAAATATTTAACCTAATGTCGTTTTATACCAGTTAGAAATAATTGACAAGTCATTTTAGTTTATTGCATTAAGTACTTTAACACAAACATGTTAATTTAAGAACTGAAAAAACTACTTTATTTCACTGTAACTGATATGATGTACCGTTTTGTAAATTTTACTTGAAAATAAAATGTTTGTGGTTGTGCCATTTACTGTCACCATTTTCTTGGTTTTAATAACATTTATGTGCACCATCAGCTCAGACGTAAAAGAACGTGTGGTTTGGGCGGACAGCAAACGTACCAAAGTAAGGAGCAAATCAGGCAAACTAAAAGAGAAGGAAGTGACAGTTCTGGAAATACGGGTGAAAGCACAGCACCCGGGTAATGCCAGACCACAGGAGGTTTGGTATAGCACAGTCACACACTGACCCATCATTCTGCCGTAGTGGCATCACTATTCTACCATGGACAGTCAGGTCAGAAATTTCTTTCATTATTTTGAATAAAAAGTGTTTATGTTGACTCATTAGATTACAAAAATAAAAATGAAAACCAGGTGCAATTCATGGCTAGTAAGGAGCTTTAAAATGTAATTGTAATATGATTACAAATGTGATTCAAACTCCTTTTTTGTACAAAATCATAACAAAGCTGATCATCTACAGTTTATAACCAAATGTGGGAGAGATTTATTGAAATGTAACCTAAATAAATATTGGTGGGGAAATGGATTCTCAGGGCCATTGTTGTTTCAAGAATCTAGCTTATTGCCACATTCCATTAGGCTAACCGTTTGTCATATCAGCGCCCTACTAAAATTATAAATAATCTTTGTCTATAGCCCTAAAACCACCCAACACTAGATTTTGTTTTTTGCACATAAAATTTGGACAGCCCATTTTACAAAAATTATTAATATTAGCATTTAATTGTCCAGCCCAGAAACATTCAAAACCAGTAAACTAAACATCGAGTGGACATAGTTATAACATGGTTCGTGTTTGCACAGCAAAGTTTTGGGTGGCATATGTGACTGTCAGTATTTATGTGGTAATTCAGACTTGTTTGTGGTTGTATCAGCTATTGATGAATTGCAGTCCTTGATGCAATTGATGAACCATTTTCAGCACCATTTTGCCAATTCAGTAGTTGAGAAGTTGAGAGTAGAGTTGATTCCAGTTACCACCGAGGTAAAACATAGCACCTACACCATCTAACTGAAAAAAAACAACAAAGATGACTAGGTCATGATTTGAAGATTTGTTTTATGTGATTTGCCAAGTTCAAATCCAGACTCCGCTACACTGCTGGGTCCTTGAGCGAGACCCTTAACCCTGTCTGCTCATTGTAAGTCGCTTTGGATAAAAGCGTCAGCTAAATGTAATGTAATTTGTAAATGTAATGTACCTCAATTAGCAGAATTGAGTGTTTGTTTTTACACATACTGTAGTGATTTTGTCCTTTAGGTTTGATTTACTGCCCAAAATTAGTATGTTTATTCTTTTACAGCTGACTGCAAGTCTCAGGCACAACAAACGCTGCTGGCTTTAGCTGAAACAGTCCAAGTTTACAAGGAAGAAGCTGAAGTAAAAGATCCATCCAGCTACCTCTAAATTTACTACAATTTTTAATCCTATTTAAGGTCACATGGGGCACACACTGAGCAACAACCCTAACAAGCTGCCGGTCAGTTAAATGGTACAGAGACAAACACACACACACAACAATTTACGGATCTCCACATAACAATGAAAAGTTTAATTAAAGTGGAGACAAACGGTTAGTACTGAACAGGCAACATTCAACAGTGGTTACAGGACCTTAAAACAAATGCTTAAATTAACAACAAAAAGACAAAAAAAAAAAGCAGACATTGATCATTATGTGATATGCTTGACATTGTGAAACTTGACATTAAAGCTTGACGTTTTGCTTGCTCCCTCCAAACTGAAAATCATAAATGCAATCTGTTTGCAAAGCTGTTTAAATGTAAAAGCATATTTAGGCAGAGTCTTAAATAAGAAAAAAACCCAAGTAATAGGTAAGTCATAAATTGGAATTTATACTAAAGGCAGAAACATTTAGTTAACAATCACTACAGCCGACTGACAATATGAGCTGTCAGACAGCTACCAGTAGTTATGTCATCATATTTAGACTTTTGAAAATGTTATGTTGGTTTTAAACAGCACCACCTACCAAATAGCATGCTATTAATTCATTTAATTAACAATTTAATAATAATTGGAAAAAGGTCACAACTAGAATACAGTCATATCACAAGAATGTCTTTAAAAGCACCTGATGCTAAAAAGTTACTTGATAGTTCCAACTTTCGATGAATTAATTACATTGATTAAAATAATGGATGTCTGTTGGAATAAGCCATAAAAGCGATTATGAAAATGTAATGGTATACAACAAAAGTTTAATGAAAAGTTAAGCTGCCACGCAATTAACATCATGGAATAGCAACGGTCGGCAGTAAGCAGAAGAATATAGTTATTTCAGCATCCTTATATACTATATGTGATCTGTTGGGTCAGAGTAGTGCATTTTTGCTGTATTTATGTTTTAACCTACAATGTCTAAAGCCAACTGTTAACTATGATGGTATTGTGTCTACATTTATAACTATAATATAATTCAAATGTTTCAATAAAATGAATATTAATGGAAAAAAGGTCAACCTTGACTGATGGTTAGGAATGAACAAGGACAATTCAGAAGCCTTTCCAAAATGTATTTTAATTGGACTTTACACTGAGTCAAAATATCCAGAATGCTGTCAAACAAAGCAATAGTAACAAACCAATATTTGAATGAAACACAGTCATAAAGCAAAGCACTTTTTAAAAAATAATTATGCTTTTTAAATATTCAGTGTCATGTAGTACATAAACTATTTTGGATTGTTTTTACATACATAAGGCCTTGATAAAAATCTAGGATTGTGCAAGAGCTGCACTCAACTTGGTTCTGTTCTCAACAGGAAGTGATATCACAGCAGTCTCAAATTCTTTAAAATGTTGCTGAGCAATGTTTCTGAGGAACGTTGAAAGAGTAGTCTGGGTGTCTGCAGAAAAATACATAAACATATTGAAGCATTTACTTACTAGTATACCTACTGTAAAAAACCGCAAACTCACCTGCGTCGATGTCCTTAGTTCCTAGAACATGTACTGCAGCAGACAGTATTGGTTTAATATGGCTAACAACCTACAAGCAGTGACATGTGTATTTTATTAAATATAGTAGAATAAAAAGTGAGGTGAAATGGTCTAATGAGAAAAGAACAATGAATTACCAAGACTGGGTTGCAGGAATAAATAAAATTAAAGCAGCTATAGATCGTCTTATTTTCCTCCATATCTACCTGCAAAGGCAAGCGCTCCAAAAGTGCAGGAAGCACCTAAAAACATATGAATATTTGTAAAATCAACTTGAAAGTGGTTACCCAAAATACATACCTGCTAATCAGACTTTTCTAGTGAATGCAGCACAAATAACTGTCAAATTGCCAAAAATGTCACAGTTGTGCCCTTGAGCCCCTCTTAACCAATAAGGCCAAGAACTGTGCTAGAATTTAAGTCCCATTTCATAAAACAATCTGCTAAATGCAGAATGTATTTATGAGAATGCAAATGTAAAATTGTATAAAAAGTTTGTAGTAAAGCTATGTTTACATAACTGATTATTATACTTATATTACATGTCACATTGCCCTGTCAACAGAACAGTTTTAAAGATTTTGCTGACAAATGTTATTTTAACTTGTCTAGCGGGCTATTTACCTGTAACCATACCAAGACTTATTACATGAATTATTATTATACATAACAGGGTTTCAGGAAATTCAAAAACCATTGGCTCTAAATAACACACAAATAATAAAGACATCCAATATACTATGAAGTATTCACAACCAGCGTGGGACATTAAGTTGTTATACAGGCAATATAAATTTTATATTACACAGAATGCCATGTTTTTATTACCTGCTCAAGCGGCACTCCATCTATATGGCTCATAATCATTCGACAAAGAGCAGCACACAGATTATCAATTACTCTCCTGTCCGATTCCTTGACTAATAAGTTAGAGAAGAGTGACAGCATCATTGGGTAATCCCTTAAAAACAAGTTAAGGCCAATTCAAACAAACAGCACTTAATGTTAAATTCATAAATACTAAAATAAAAGTGATAGTTGCAGGCACAGACATCTAAAGGATACGAGGCAATGATAGGTCCAGCAGCCTGAGCTAAGGTTCCCAACCCAAACACACTGTTGTTCCGCACTTCTGCATCACTGTCTTTAACACCACCCACAAGTACCGGTAGAAATCGTTTAGACAGCTTCCCTGCAACAGACCTGCCTCCATCCACAACAACCAAGGCATGCAGCAGCTCACCAATAGTGCCCACAGCAAAGGAGCGATCTGCCACAGTACATGATGACTTCTGCCAGAAAAAGAATAGGTTTAAGTTATGCTTTTTAGAAAAGACAGACCGGGACAAAATAGTGTTTTGCATAAAATAAAAACTCACGGCTTTGTTAATAACAAATGGGAGTAAATCATTGAGGTATGGATAAAAAGTTTCTGCTGAAACTGCTGAAGCTAGGATTGGAATTCCTTCTCCAGCAAACTCCTGTAGCATGGCATCGTATTCAGCCTAAAAAAAAACAGTTAAATTTGTTTTCTCAACTGTTTTAGCATCACTATATTCCACTTGCTTTACTAGTCATAGCATCAAATTTTATTTAAGGCAATGCTGCACCTTATTTAACCTATATTTAATTGCTTTGTAATAACTACATTTCTACTGCTTTCCACATAATTTGGTGGATTTGTGAGTAAGGCAGTCAGCAGAGTCCCACAAATCTCAAATAAATTTTATTTGTAAACACACAATGCCAGGAATCTAGCAGGCATGAAATGCCCATGTACTTTTGTTCTGATGAGTACTTTATAGCTCGGAAAGTAGTCACTGCCATGTATCACACTTTCCATTAACGGTCAAATAAGGGACATTGAAATGTTTCTCACAAAGCCACTCCTTGTTGCCCTAGTAATGTGCTTGGGATCATAGTCATGCTGAAAGACCCAGCCACGTTTTATCTTTAATGCCCTTGCTGATGGAAGGAGGTTTGCACTCAAAATTTTACAATACATGACCCCATTCATTTTTTCATGTACACAGACGAGCCGTCCTGGTACTAATTGGGGCTTTTCTTTTAAGCCATGTACAATCTGTTTGACATGTACTGAATTGCATGTCATCATATTCCACCAGTCGTTGCTTGGAGATTTGTTTAGTAATCATAGTTGTTAGTGAAGTCGTTAATCACCCAACCTCTATGCAAAGTCAGGGCCAAAGTGTTGTGTTGGGGGGGGGGGGGTTTCTAATTTTGTCTCTTACAAAATTAGCATTATAAACCAAAATAACCATCAGCAATCTGTTGCAGACTTTTATTGCAAATAAAACTAAGCATGAGCCACGCACTAATATAAACATACCTCACTCCTAATAGTAACTAAAGATATGTATAATAGATGATTTGATCTAAAAGTACCACCATAATTGTAATAGAAGCATTACATATGGAGCAACAGGCAACTCACAGTCAGTATATCAAACAATCTTTCGACCAGTTAATAGCACCATTGCCAAATCAGAAACGGAAGGAAACTGCTTTCTATAAATGTAAGTAGTAGGAAATTATATATTAATATGGGGTAAATAAAAAGAAATAAAAGCTTAAACATGTATTATACAAACAAAAAAAGCTGATATTTTGGCGGACTGAAGAACCGTGAGCAGATGATCACTTGTTCAACACTCAATGTTGTGTTCCATTTGAAAATGCAATTGAAAATGTACATAAAGACCCAAATAATCATTGTGCAATTCTACCCCTCAGTGGTTGCTACTACAGTTTTATAAAACCACAGTACCTGCTGATCCTCATCATCTGCATCATCTCCTCCTCCATCCTGACAAACAGTCTAAACAACAGACAAAAATGCATTGTTAAAACTGAAAACAAATTAAAATATTTACAATTTACAGATTAAACTTAACACTTGGTTTTTAGTCACATTCCAGTCCATAAAATATAGTTCACTGCAGTTAGCGTGGCTTCCCGTACAATACAAGTAATTTTTATTCAGGTAATGAAATTAAGTTAATCTGAGTCACTCAGTGAAAGACTGATTCAGTTGAGTCAGTTGTACACTAGTCTACAGAGGCAAAATTGCATTTAAGCAAAAAAAAAAAAGCAATTCCTTGCTAGTTTAACATTTGCATTTATTTCTGCCGATATTTCATAAATGCGCATTAAACTTGCAAAACTTTGGATAAAAAGCTGGTTAGTAATAGTGTCTTGTGTAGGACTATTACAAAACTCTGGTAAGGCATAGTCACCTTTTTCTTTAGCACTTCTCGGATGGCTTGGCTTATTTCAGATAGTATTCCTTGCACCTGCAAAGCTTCCCCCTTGCAGGCTTTAATAACACCATTCATCGCATCCAAAACTCCCATGACCACTTGTCTCTCGCGCTCCTTTTTGACAGCCTCTAAAAAACACGGCAGCACAACGGACAGCAACTTCTGCAGTGCTACACACAATGAGAGCAACAATGATAAAAAAGATCTTCAAACGGTACAATAATACAAAAAAAATACCAAACAAACAAGAAGAGTATAGCTGTACCCTTTTGATTGTCATCAGTAGGATTTAACTGCCACACTTTATGCTGAGCTTGGCAAAACTGTCCCAGAGCACCAAAGGCAGCTCTCCTAACATCCTCATGTGGGAACTAGCAAGAAGATATCAAATTATTTACTCAAATGATCGAAACTTAACTTATTCAAGACAGTTTATTCACAGAATTTTAATTTTTATTGCAAATACTACCATATAATACAGATCAGCTTACATCACACAGCTCATAGACCTGCTCAAAGCTTGACTGAAGGAAGGGTTGAAAAGCAGCACTGAAAAAGGAAGAATAATGATCATTCGTTTGTTTATGTATTAAACAATTGATTTTAAAATCTGAAAAAAGTTTCAAATTTGTTTACTGGTTGTTACATGACCATCTCAATTTCTCAATATACTTAAAGCTTATTACCCAGTGTTAACAGCAATTTCCCCAAGAGCATCACAAGCATCCTCTTTCTCATCAATGTATGCATTTTCAACACTGAACCTACAAAAAAAAATCTTAAAATTATTTAAAACAACTAGCAAATGAATAACAATGAAATATGCATACCCAGCAATGTCCTCCATCTCATTGTCTTCATCATCATCCAACAATGCTTCGCCCTCATCGTAGTCATCCTCATCCAAGTGAACAAATCGTTTGTCCTCATCTACATGAGCCTATTAAGGCAATTTACCTTTTTACTGATAAATCTAATAACTAAACATTTTCAGCATCAGCCATTGATGACTAAGTCACAATACTTAATACTCCAGCACAAAATTCCTGAATTTTTCCTTAATACTACAGCACAAAATATCCTGAAGTAGGTTGAGACTGAGGCCGACAGGTAGGTGTGTGCAATGGGTCTTGCTTTTCCTTCACTCTTTGTAAACCACCATTAAGAACACCGCCAAATTCCATGTAGGGTCTACTTTATAGTGATTCAGACTGTTTTATATACTCTATGACTAACGTTCCTATCTTTTTATACACTGTACGCTAGGGCTGTCCACAACCAAGGATTTTGCTGGTCGACCAGAGGTCGTCATTTACTTCAACTAATCGACTAGTAGTCG
>JAOTRQ010082947.1:0-11361 GCA_028565875.1 Hoplisoma paleatum
CTGACCCTGCGCTCTGACCCCCAACTTCCAGACAAGTTGGGATATGCGAAGAGAAACATTTCATTGTACTGAACATCAGTATAAGTGTAATGACAAATAAAATTGAATTTGAATTTTTAGATTTATGAATCGATATTGAATTAAGCGCCGAGATCGCTAGCAATGTATTTTTGTACATAACTTTTTTTATCTACATCTAAAATAAGATGAATACAGTGTCAGTAGTGCACTTTCGAATCTGCAATACCATAATCATCGAATCATTATCTTCAATCATATTGCATTGTGGGTAAAGGGTATTAGTACATCCCAACAAGTACATATCACCACTGCTAACCCTTAGTTACTAGAACACAGTGGTGATCTGATTGTAAATAAAGCTTCTCCCAAATGACGTAAAAGTTTTACAAAATGCAATGCAAGTGGCGTTATTATTGTTATCATATTGTTGTTATAATTACATTTATGTAAACAATCTTACACACGTTTAAATGCTTTTTAAAAACTCTCCGCTGGTAAATCATTCTGCTGTATGCTCTTCGTCCGCAGGTCTTTAAACCCATCGCGGAGAAATTCGGTATGCACTTTGACTGTGATGTAAGAATGAGGTCAGTTCTGTCTTTGCTGTTCATCAATGTTACATTAAAGATTAAACGTGTGGGGGGCTTTGTTGTAGTTGAAGCTACAACTTTGTGTTGATTTGATTTTTCGGTTTACAGAGGCTACTACCCTAAAGGAGGTGGAGAAATAGTCGTCAGAGTTAATCCTGTGAAAGAGCTTAGTCCCATCAACATGACCGAGAGAGGAAACATCACAAAGATCTACGGTAGAGCCTTTGTGGCTGGAATTCTGCCTTTTAAGGTGCGTTCCTAAAGTCCGAGTTTAACCAAGCGCTAAACAGTGTTACATGATCTTGTGTAATCTGTCTGACTGTAAATAAAACATGCTGATTAAATGGCACCTCTTGTCTCTCGCTCTAAGCTGGCGAAGGACATGTCTTCTGCAGCAGTGCGCACCATTCGGAAAGAGATTAAGGATCTTTATATCAACATCCAGTCTCTGCAAGAGAAGGACAACGCCTGTGGAAACGGCAATGGCATTATGTTAGTGCGACACATCACTACGGTTATTCTCTAAAGAAAATTTAAATAACCATATATTATTCCCTTATAAGTGATTGTAAGGCTGAAATAATAGGGTCTTGTCAGGTTGTATTGGTCACTTGTATTATCACTACCTGAAGTGTCTAAGCAGACACAAATGGCTATGTATGACTGGGTGAAGAACATTTGGTGCACTGGAAAGGCATCATTCATTCTCTGCCCTCCTTGTCCCCGGTCAAGCTGTATTTTGAGTGCATTGTTTTATGTGTATTACATTTTTCATTTTGTAAAATCTATCTCGTCAGCAAAGCATAGCCGATAAGTTTTAGGTACATGTGATAATGTGGTTATATTGCATGATTTTGTTTTCTTTTGTGGCTTTTGTTTAAACAGAATCATTGCTGAATCTTCTACCGGATGCATATTTGCTGGTTCGGCTCTTGGGAAGAAAGGTGAGCATGTTTCTCTGTCTTTTGATTCAGTTTTGGTGGCTGTGCTCCGTATATGGTCCCGTCTTTATTTTATCATTTGTGCTCAGCACTTCTGAGACAACAAACAAATCCTGAAGTCTTTTATTCCGGAGGAACACAAATTCAGCAGATTCCTGTTCCAGCAGGACCATCTTTCAGTATTATTTTATGGTTTTGTTTACCTTAGTAAATAGGTAAAAATGACCAAGCCACAGTAATATATGTCATATGAATGGACTGCATGCACGTCACCACACGGGAACACCAAACAAGAATTTTCTTGTGTTAGTCAGCTAAGTTCAGATTTTCATGTGATGTGAATCGATGGTGTGTTCAGGTGTGTATGCAGATAAAGTCGGTATCGAGGCTGCTGAGATGCTCCTGAGGAACATCAGACATAATGGCTGTGTAGACGAGTTTCTGCAGGACCAGGTCAGGACAAACAACATCGTTCAAAACCACTTCGGTCTCTTCTACATTATTTCAAAATGGCTTTTCTGGGACACAAGTCCTTAAATATTAAAATAGGGAATTAAAACACATTAAAGCGAATTAGGTGAAATATTGGAAGTACAGAATTGTTCATGAGGGTCTTGGAAATAAACTTGTGTACTGAATAAACATCAATGTCATGACTGTCTGCAATCATCATTTTTAAAAAGTTAAATCCTAATAAATAAACATTCAATATCTAATCACTTTTGTATGGTGTTCTTTTTGTAGCTGATTATTTTTATGGCCTTGGCGAAGGGCACGTCCCGAATGCGCACCGGCCCAATCACCTGCCACACGAAGACTGCAATCCACGTGGTGGAGCAGCTAACCAAGGTAAAAGTCCACTTCTCTAATCAAATAACAAAGTTTCCTCTGGAGACGAGGCGATTATTCATCAGCTCACGTTCTGTTTACAGGCCAGGTTTGTTATACGCGAGGCAGAGGACGAGCACGGCAACAAGGACACCTACATCATCGAGTGCCAGGGGGTGGGTGCCACCAACTCGAACCTGTGAACCTTCCTTTACTTCGGGAGTGCCGACCGAGTGGCCGGAGGTCACGTAGCATAAACGCACTACTGTGTCCGACTGGCTGCTTTGAGGAGAACCTGCTCACTGTTCCACGGAAAGATTCACGGGTTCTCTTTAGTCTTTATTTCGACCCCGGATTCGGTCTGCTCCGTCCGGCCCTCATCTTCTTTTTCTAGCTCGTCTTCTGAATGACTTTTGTTACTCAGGGTTTTGCCTTTACACTGTAACTGAGCGTCATGTTTGGAGTGTTTTGCATTAATAGTTGGTTAGGATTAGTAATTAACCAGCTGGTTTCTCAGCAATCCCTTCAGTCCGAACACGTTTACAGATGCATGGAACTAGTACTATTCCTGTAGGCCACCTTTTTTATTATAGTGCACTATGTGTACATGATGCTAAAACAAAACACATTAAGAACGGTCGTGTCCCTCAACACCTTTTCGTTTGTGTAGCTGCTTGGTTTTTGACGTAAAATATTTAAGTTGTATTTGAATGATCTTCTTTTTGTTTGCTGTTTAATTTAAAGCTCACTGCTCGACTCCGGGAGCTTTGAGGTGGTGGGTTCATCAGTGGTAGGTCTCAGTTTAATTAGGACTTTTAAGTGCATTATTTATAACGATGGATTTTTCACTTTGTTTTGCTTTTGCTTTACTGTAAGTAACGACGACCTGTTCATTTGTGGTCAGATATTTTTGGATAATAATGGCAATAAATGTGGTAAGAACATGAAACACTGGTGTTAAATGTTTACGTGCTTTTTTGCGTTAGTTACATGTTTGTACTCGACTCCTGCAATCTCAGCTCAACTTGAGGCAAAGTTTGTGAACCGTGAGTGCTTTTGTTTTTATTGGTTTTGGTTCTGTTTACACTGTCATTACACAATCAAAAAAACTTTTGATAAAGGCGTCTGCTGAAGGATGAAATTGAAATGTATTGATGTACAGAAGTGTGTTGCAGCTTTAGTAGTTAAGGCACGTTAAGCTTTAATTAATTTATGAACGCCTTTATTATTATTTAAGGTTTAAGAAATCTGGACCCAATTAACTATTTTACTTTTAGGACGTTTTCTCTCGTGCTGATGTAAATGTTTGTGGTGTTTAACCGTTTTCTGTCTTGACTTTCTGACCACAGTTGTATCAGTGAGCGCTCGTCTGCATCTTTGTGTTTCGGGGCCAATGCGATTACACACCCACACACCCACACACACCCTTCAGCAGATGGAAGGACAATGGTGTGGATGAAAAGAGTGGGTCCATCCTAAATGAATGAATATGCATGGAGCCTCGGGTGTGGGAAGGCAGCATTTGTGGTGGTTAAAAGGCCCCTGGATTGTCGTTGGGGGCTGGTGGGTGATCGTCTTCCCACTGTATTCAGTCCTGTTAGTCTCTCTCTCTCTCTCTGTGTGTGTGTGTGTGTGTGCATGCAGATGTTTTTTTTCCTGAGTGTAAACGGCACTCCAGGAGCACCAGGATGTGCATTTACATTCCGAGTACTGTACAGTTGTGGGACTGTTGGGTGCAGCAATAAATCACACTTGTCATTGTTTGTAATATCCAGTGTTCGATTCTCTTACCATACACTGGAACAGAGTAGATGGACAGGTAGGTGTAATTTACACACAACCTTCACTGTTTATGTATGTAAGACACAGTGATGCTAAACTGGAGTGTAGTCATCATTTTATTTAAAAAAAAATACTTATTTTTTTGTAATATTTCATCCTTTGCTGCAGGTACGGGGATACAATCTATCACACATCAGCATAATGATGTAAGACTTTTAGCTCGGGCCCGTTACTTAACTACCGGCTTTATCTGTTATCAGTAACAGCTCTCATCCTCCTGTCCTGACCTGCTAAAATGATGAAAACATTCTCCCTCTATAACACACAATCACTGCCCGATAGAATATCTACAGATTCTACAGATTAGATTAAATTAGACCTCGTGTGCATCTGTTTACCTCTAAAATTGCAGCTTTAGTCAAAATTGACACACACACACACACACATTTAAGATGGGAGTAATTGATTGAGATGTGAACATTGCTAATTCACCATTTATTTGACCTGGTCAGGGTTACAATGAATACGGTGCCATGTATTCACGTTTCTGGCTTCTTCGCCACTAGATGGCGCTTTATGGCCCACTTGTGCCCCCATATAATTAGTAGCAAATCTAATGTTTTCATATATGGGGGGCCAAAAAGGACATAAGCGTTAATAAATACACGTAATGCTGTACATGCATTTCAAATTTTAAAGATAAATTATTAAAAAACGTATTTAAATTAAAAGCTTTTATTTCAAATGTTGCCCTTTAATGGCAAAAAAGTTTCTTATTTATGAATGCATGTATTTCTTTATACTTTATTTCTATATTTATGAAGTCTTCATGCTATAAATTTATACAAGCATTGACAAATGTTGTGTGTGTATATATAAAACTTATGAAGTAATAAAAAATTAAAGTTTAACAGAAACAACTAAAATCTTTAAACAAGCTTCTGTTAGCAGTAAAATCGGCGGATGTAAAAAGGCCTGTCGATATGTTTGTGTTAGACTCTGTACCCTCCAACAGGTCCGGCAACCTGTTCAGGTGTTTACTGTATTCACTCTGTATTTACCCAGTGTGTGACCCTAAATAGGATTAAGTGCTGGTAAAATGTAATGGATCATGGATGGATGGATGGATAAATCTTGCTACACCTCAACACAACTCGGTATTTAAAAGTGCACCTGAATTAGAAGATGGTTGTACGGTGTAGCCTGTGGAATTCTATAATGAAAGTATTCATACAATTTGGGCTTTGGGCCTGTGTGTAAGAACAATTAAAAGCATTCTGTTCTATTCCATTCTATTCTATAAAAAGAAGTGCTAGACGCCTGTGCAGGTACCTGAAGCTGTCGGAAAGTCTCACTTCACTGTGGTGTGTAACCTGAGCATCATGTGATGAAACCTGACCGAGCCACCCAAGCCAGAACATCACTGTTCTGTTCCACTGGCACATTGTGCCCCCACAGACCCAACACTCCCAAACAAAACACCACCAACTCACCTGTTCTAGACCCTGCAGACAGACCAGAGCTTTAAAAGGTCAACCATTGGTGGTCATTTTTGGCTTTTGGGAGTTTTGCTGATATTTGTGAAGGCATGTCAGACCCACAGAAGGCATGTCAGAGAGTCCAGGAGAACCATGAGTGGGGTCAGCCGGCTCCGGCCGGGCACAAAGTCTGCATCTCGTTCATTGCAGGTAGGTTCATTTAATCGTTTAATGTTTACAAAATTAAAGTCCTACTGCATTATGAGTGTTGACATAAAGCACACAGCCAAAAGTACGTATGTAGATACTTGATAATCTTATTTCAAAGCTATGTGCATCAGTATATTAAAGTTATATCAGGCTGTAGTCTCCGGCATTCTTTTTCATACAGTAAAAATAGCCAGATAAACAGTATGATACGGGTCTCGGTGGGTACAGTACGGTCCCACCCGGAATAAAACAAATACAGTGATTTTTTTGTCTATTCTAACACACTTACATATTAAAGTTCACTACAGTCTGTACCATGGTCTACTTACTTACTTAACTAGTTAAACCCTGAACATGCACATTAGTTTTATTTGAACGTAATACTGTAGATCATTTATAAACAAACCATAAAAGTGTCTGATATCTTTTGCTGTTAATCCACTGAAAGCTCTTGAATGTGTCTATATGTAATAAATTACTGATTAATGGTACGTCTGACTGACACGTCTCTGATATGTTAACGCATCATGACTTTGTTTTTGGTTGGTGACCGAGATAAACACAATGAGCAGATATAGACACATCCTGGTCGGGTTGTTAAATGTTAAAAAGTGGAATTCTCTAGGGAATATAAATAAAATGAAAAGTTATTAGAAGTTAGCCTGTTTTCTGTTCAGACTGTGACCATAAACATAATTATAAACTAATTATTTAAAAAGCATCGACTTCTAGTTATACTATAAGTATTAACTATAGTGGTAATATTAATAACAACACAATATGACAAATACTTATTATAGCAGTTGTTGTAATAGTCACTGTCGAGGCACCAATAGTAATAACAGTAGTAATAAAAGAAGCATTACTGATGACAATATTTATAACACATTTAAAACAACAAATGCAAGTAATGCAATAATAATACTCTTCCTAGTAATAATAATAGTACTAGTAGTTATTGTTGTAGTAATTATAAAAATGAATGTAATAATAATAGTAATAGTAATAATAGCATAATAATCATGGTGTAATAATTAAATTATTAGTACTACTACTAATAATATAATATAGACAATAAAAACGATTATAAGGATAATAGTATTAATAATAGTAATAACATAGTAATCATGGTGTAATAATAATAATAATAACAACATAATAACTATTGTTTAATGATAATAATAGTTGTACTAAGGTTAATACAATATAAATAAGATTGATAATATAAATCATACTAATAGTAATATTAGTAGAAGTAGTAAATAAATAAAAACAACATGTGCACACTTTCACCACGCACTTGTGTTTCTTGAATGTGATTGGTGGGTTTGTTTTTTGTTTTGTTGTGATTGGTCAAAGTTGATCACGTGGTAGATCTTTAACGGCTGTGCATCGCCTCAGGCTCAGTCGATGCCCGAGTGCTGGAGGAGGTCAGAGCGGAGGACCGCTCACCACATTTATTAGTTACTTTTATTAAAAACAGAACTGAAATCAGTGTGTTTACAGTTTTTTTTTTACAAGTTTTTTTTTATTTTTTCCTAGAGTTGGTTATGACACTTGTGGATGTTGGAGCGACGGGATTGGAACAGAATGCGGACTCGGTGTTAGTTCTGCCTCATTCATTATTGACACCACTAGGTTAAGTTAGCATGTTAGCAGAGAAGAGCTGTAAACTAATGTGACGTTAATAAAGCGCCTTCATTTTTTATTTTTGTTTTTGATATTATTTTTTGGTCCTGGGATGTGTTGTGTATTTGATAAGAAAAGCGTTTTAAAGTAAAGTTTATTCGCTGGAGTTTTATCGACTTTCGGAGAAGCTGAAACGCTCCTGAGACTTTTTATTTCTTGTTTAAAATGGCTGATGATCACGATTTAACTGCAGCTTCTGAGTTTATACAAGGTGAGTTTATTAGTTGTTAAGTTTGGGATGAAAGATTAAGTTGGTTGTGGTGATGGGAGGAGGAAACCAAAACATCAGCACTTGGTTACTGTTTCTACTCCTCTGTTCTTTTAATATCTTTATTTTAATCTTAAACTCTTATAAACTCTAAAGCTCGTATTTTAGGACCAAATATAACCTGAAACATTTTTACTCCAAGATACACAATACATAGTGTTTATATAAATCAGGGGCCCCTGATTCCCCCCGCCCCCAAGGGCCCCGGATGTAATGTAAATACTTTTCTTTTTTAATCTTAGTTTACCTATAACAATAAGAAGCTCCTGGGTTCGATCATGCACAGACGAGACCGTTCTGTGTGGAGTTTGCATGTTCTCCAAGTGTCTGTGTGGTTTTCCTTCGGGTACTCCGTTTTCCTGTCACAGTCCAAAGACCATGCGCATAGTTGGAAGTGTTTATTTTGTGCCATCAGTGTGTTTCGATAGAAACTTGTCGAAATTTACTGATGAATCTTGTGTAAAGAAGGACGGTTTCCTGCCGTGAATGCAAACAAAGTAAAACTTAAGTTAACAGACGTTAAAATCATAATAAACAAATAAATAAACAAACAAATGATCTTCCTGCTCGTTTGGACCTTTTCAGTGTTTTAAAATCTTTAAATAAATGATTGTCGTCGATTTCGGCTCCATGTTTGTGCCACTTTTTTTTTCCTCGTTGAATGAGGCCACCTGGGTAAACATCAAATTAACATGATGTTTACAGAGAGAGAGAGACGGGGAGTGAGAGAGACAGACAGAGAGAGACGGGGAGTGAGTGAGACAGACAGACAGACACAGAGAGAGTCGGGGAGTGAGAGAGAGACAGACAGAGAGAGAGATAGACGGGGAGTAAGACAGAGAGAGAGAGAGACGTGGAGTGAGACAGACACAGAAAGAGAGACTGGGAGTGAGAGAAACAGACAGAGAGAGAAAGACAGGGAGTGAGAGAGACAGAGAGAGAGACGGGGAGTGAGAGAGACAGACACAGAGAGAGAGATGGGGAGTGAGAGAGAGAGACAGACACAGAGAGAGAGATGGGGAGTGAGAGAGAGACAGACACAGAGAGAGTCGGGGAGTGAGAGAGACAGACAGAGAGAGAGATAGACGGGGAGTGAGACAGAGAGAGAGAGACTGGGAGTGAGACAGACAGAGAGAGACGGGGAGTGAGAGAGAGACGGGGAGTGAGACTGGGAGTGAAAGAGACAGACACACAGAGAGAGGGAGACGGGGAGTGAGACAGACAGAGAGAGAGAGACAGTGAGTGAAAGATAGAGAAACGGGGGATGAGATGAGACTGAAAAGGAGACAGTGTGAGTGAGACAGGTAGATAGGTTAGAGTAAGTAAGACAGAGGGAGACAGTCTAAGAGACTGACTGGGAGAGACCGGGCAGATGGGGAAAGTGAGACATAGAGGGAGACGGAGAAGGAGACAGGTCAATACTGGTGAGTGAGACAGAGAGTAAGAGAGACATAGGGAGAGAGTCAGATGGAGGGAGTGAGACGGACACAGTAAGAGACCTAGATCTAGACAGACAGGGAGACGGGCCGATAGTGGGGAGTGAGACAGGAGAAAGGCGTATAAGGGGAGTGAAAGAGACTGAGAGAGAGACGGGGTAGGAGTGAGTGCTATACAGTAAGACATAGAGGTAGAAAGTGAAAGAGAGACAGGTAGAGCTAAACTAGCGATTATATAAGCGTGTTTTTATTTTAGACAGGGTGGGGCGAGCTCGAATGTTTAGGTGTGACTCCATACTTTTGCTTTGACAGCATTTATGGTCGTATTTACTTTATTCCTAATTTTAAAACATGCAGAGCAAAACACTTTTTAATAAACGGGGGTTTATTTTAAATTCTGATGTGGGGTGAGACATCTGGATGTGTCTCTAATAGCCGATGTGTTGGAACGGCACGGGTCCGGGTTAGAATAGGACTGCACACATGTGCGGGGGCACCTAACGTTTGTAAAGTATGTTCTTCGTGTGAACACGTGTTTGTCCGTGTGTCTCTTCCTCCCACAATCCAAAAATGTGCAGCTAAGGCAAGATGAAGATGCAAAACGATCCGTGATTGTGTTGAACATCAGCGAACGTTGTCTAAAGTGTAAAGACACGATGTCAGAAGCTCAGTAAATAAATAACTACAATCTGTAACTGATTTTGTTTCGTGTCCATGCAGATCGTCTGTATTTCGCCACGTTGAGAAGCAAACCAAAGAGCACAGCGAACACTCACTACTTCTGCACCGACGATGAGTTTGTGTACGAAAAGTAAGTGCCGCGGTTATTAAATATGATTCCAACATTTTCTAACTACCCGTCGAAACGACACAGACCGCAAGACGGTAGCACTGTAGCTAGGAAAAGCAATGGAGCATGTGCACGGGTGTAGTAGAAGTATTCACTCCCTGCATGTAAAGGTGCCCCGGAAGTTTATGATCAAACGTTTAAAAGCATTTGTTTGTTCCCGAAGGGTAAACACAAATGTGAGAGAACCCTCAAAACCTCGACGAACGAGCGACTCGGGTCATGAACGTTACTGACAGTGTAAATAAACTCTATGCGGAGTTTATTTATGTTTATGTTCTCCCTGTGTCCGTGTGGGTTTCCTGCAGGTGCTCCGGTTTCTTCCCACAGACCAAAAACATGCAATCGAGGATGTATTGAACTCGGATAAACGATAAACAAATAAACCGTTATGTAGCAAATAAGCACGTTTGTCTCTGTTGTAGCTTCTATGCAGATTTCGGGCCGCTCAACCTCGCCATGCTGTACAGATACTGCTGTAAACTCAACAAGAAACTCAAGGTACGTCTGCGTGTTCAGTCCGTTCATTCTAATAAGCTGCTTGCTGAAATGTGTACGGTATGTACAAACGGTCGCCATGCCAACGCCCTCTCGTAGCGGCTTCACTGTGTCCCGGACATTCGGATACATTTCTGATAATCCAGACTTTCTGGGTCCCCCTGAAGCCGCTAAACAGGCAGCGAAGCGACTTTCTCCCGGATAGTTTCGAACCCGTCTCACGGCCGAGCTGGCATTCCCGTCCAGCCAGAAACGAAAGCCCTCTGTCCCCAGGGAGCGCCGGACACGCTTGGCCCGAGGGTTCGTCTGTGGCTCGGTCAGGGACACGATCAGGGATTCTGAAGCCCCGATGAGCTGCACGATTGAACCCATGATCTGATGTCGGGCAGTTATGGACCGACGAGGCTTGAGTGCTTATTTTACTGCACTGCTTGGCCGGACTCCAGACAGCCACTTAGCGTTTAGCGTATATGGAACTTAGCGTATACGGAGTGTCTGTATAAATAAGGGATTTTTGTTAAGAGTCTTTGGATTGAGCACACATATTGAGGCTTGACTAAAAATAATTTTTTTTATCATTTAGCTCTGAAAAGAAATGTGACCACTTCTAAATTCCCCACCTGACCTTTTATTTCTTTATATATATATATTAGGGCTGTCCGCAAATAATCGATTATTCGTTGGTCGACCGAAAACATTACTAGTCGGCCAAATTCCATTGGTCGACTAGTCGAAGGACCAATGGAATTTCGCAAGGACTTGCGTTTCGTCAA
>JAOTRQ010082957.1:0-11360 GCA_028565875.1 Hoplisoma paleatum
AATCCAGTAAGTCTACACACTTAGAAATAATAACAAACACAATATAAACTTCTAAACTTCTTCATTAAAAACTTTCTCAGCTGAAAGCAACAAACAAACTCTCCGTAACGAGCGTTGCGTCTTCTCTCTCGAAAGTCCTCTCGAGTAAAGCAAACAAGTAAACAACAGTTGCAAGATTGATGGAGTAAACCAATGAAAGAACTCGGAAGTAAGTGGTAAACTGGTGACGGGGTCATTGATGCATGTTCTGAGTGAAGGCTGGCCTATGTGGTCCGAGATAACAGAGGAGATAAATACTTGTTCTGATCGATAGGTGTCAGAATACATAGCAAAAATCTCATAATGTTATGCAGCATTCATTCAACAAGATCCACTTTTGACCAACATGGCTACATCTTTTGACCACAGTCAATAATAGTAATGTAAGTAAAAAGAACCTGTACTTAGGTCACTTATATATAGCACCTATTCATGGACAAGAATATCAACCACATTTTAATGTTCATCGTCCTTCAAACTGTTACTGAAATGCTGCAGCTAATTTAGAACCTATTCAGTCCATTCTATTCATTTTTGCAAGCAAGTTAAAAATGAGATACTAAACTGAATTGTGCATTCAAGAAGCGCTTGTTCCGCTGTCAATGTGTTTTGTCCGTGCTCTAGATTTCTATGTGCTTCAAGACCTTGGATACATTCTGGGTTCCATGCATGGCTTCTAACAGGGTGAAAAGTGCACAGCAGGATATTTCGTCTTTACCTTTTGAGTTTTAGTTTGATTCACAGACAGGAGATATTTAGACTCATAGTTGTGTCTGTTGGAGGGAAGTTTCTCCATTCAACATAGAGGAGTGTAACACTGGAAAAGATACAGCTCTGTGTATAAACCCGACACACAACAAAATGGATACCAAGCTGTGGATTTCCCCAAACCAGAACCATTAATGTAAGCCATGGATGATTTAAAGTAAATAATTTTTGACCAAGCACCACCATAATCAATTACAGAAGTGCTTCCATACTATTAAACATTTCCATACAGTTAAAATGCTCATTTTTCTCAAGTCCTGAGTGGAAGAGCGAGCTAGTGGCTCTAGTACAATAAGAAACAGCCCCCACATGTGGAATAAAAAAAATCAATACTATTCGTACATTAAGGAGCTTTTAATTCCAGTATAACTATTATTAACCAGACTTATAGTCCAGGCAGTAATGAAGCATGTTCATAACTTCAGCTCACTATAGCTGCTATAGTTGTTGCTAAAGTACAAGGCTGACCTCAATCGCAGAGGTTTACGATTATCATCATTAAAATGCGCGCCGACATTCATGAATAATAAATGTTCTGTAATGAATCACTAGCTTGAAAGCAGTCTGATTAATATTTACTTTCATCTCAGATGGATGCAGGATCTCTGATGTGAATCTTTTTAAACATTAAATCATCTTACAGAGATAAGACATAAACACCTGAGCCGAATTCAGAACTATAGTGTGCGTATGTATGTAAGCTACGACATTATAACGCCAATCAATATTGCTAATTTAAGAATTATTGTCAAACACTTACTGTTATTTTATTTATTATGGATACTTGATTTACAGCTACAGCAAAACAAAATAGACATAGCCAGTAAGGAAACTGAATGTATGATAGGATCAAAGCATTCTGATGATTGACCGATAGGAATTGTGCCTTACGTAGAGCATCACACATTTTAGCTGTGTTCAAAATTACACACTCCTATCCTGAACAGTATACAAAAGCAGTAGCATAAGTGGGAAGTGTGTCAGAATATGTAATGAAATGAATGAATATGAAACTTTCACCCTTCCCAATCGCCCCATCAAAGCAAACGCTCCACTTCTACTCTGTTTAAGACGAATATAGCTAACCTATGTCAACTATTCTGTCCAGTAACAATTTTTTTTACTAGATTAATAAAACTGTGACCTAACACAACCTATGCAAGCATTGAGGAGCTTAACTGCTTAAATGTAGCAACTTGGCAGTGGTAGGTTTTGAACTAGGACCCTTATGATTAGTCCAGAATCTTTTTTTAGGATAGATTTTAGAATACTTTTTTTTACCGTTGCTTTTAACGCACATTTAACCCAATCTGTGCATTGAAGCACACATTTACACACACACTTTAGAGAACACAATCTACGGGGCACCAGTGAGCACACATGCATTAGGGCAGCAGTTAGGCATTAGAAGCCTTGCTCAAGAGTACTTCGTTCATGACCGTTGATTATCAGAATTGAATGGGCAAGCTTTAGATCACAAGCTCAGTTCTCTAACCACCAGGCCACAGCTGCTTTAAGCAGCTGATCCAGTATCAAAAACCAATGTCACACATGGCTTATTTTTCATGTAGTAGTTTAGTAACAGCCTTGTTTCATCTGCACACTGGCCATAGGCTGCTTGTGTTGTGAAGATTGGGGTAAGAAGCAAATTTATAACTAACTTAGACTCGGCTGTGTCTTTTAAGTGCCAGTCCAGTCACTATGGGCATAAGTGAGACTAAATCTTTGAGAAACTAGTATATTAGATCTTGTCCTACTCACTTGTCTCACTTCTAAGTACATTGCTGAACCTTTCATATTGATGTGTAACAAAATCACATTGCCTAGCAACCTATTTTAAGTGACTGCCAGCATGCTAAAGATTATAAAATAACAAGGACAACAATGAATATGAATAAAAATCCCTCTCACTGTGTCACTACTACTGGGCACTCAACTGGACACTCAACACAACCCTTTGATTTGTAGCACAGCCGAAACTAGAAAATCTTACAGCAAGTCATAGGTACAACATCCCGATACATGGTTATGACTTTGTGAAGCAGGAAACAATATCCTAATGCACGACTATGACTTAGTGAAGCAGGGAACATATCCTGATACATGGCTAAGACTTAGTGAGGCGGGGAACATACCCAGAAACATGGCTATGACTTAGTGAGGCGGGGAACATATCCTGATACATGGCTATGACTTAGAGAGGCAGGGATCATATCCTGATACATGGCTTTGACTTAGTGACACAGGGAACATATCCTGATACAAGGCTAAGACTTAGTCAAGCGGGAAACATATCCTGATACATAGCTATGACTTAGTGAGGCGGGGAACATATCCTGATACATGGCTATGACTTAGTGAGGCGTGGAACATCTCCTGATACATGGCTATGACTTACTGAAGCAGGGAACATATCCTGATACATGGCTATGACTTAGTGAAGCAGGGAACAATATCAAAGTTGCCCCAATATAGAAAAAGCAGTGCAGACAAGTTACAATACTAAAATTAGGGCTAAAATCATATAGAGTTATTAGAGATTTAACCTTACCATAATTTAATTACACTAAATAATAAGTGTGAAAAGTGCACAGTGAGTGCTGCTTTCGTGCAGTGGTAAGCTAAGTGTCTCAGCTTGTACAAAATAAGTATTCACATAGTGTTTATCAGCAATTTGGAGAGTGCAACGTTCATGACAGTTTGGTTTGCAGTGTCGGTGCGAGTGTGTAAGTGAGGGAGTAAACGTGTGTATAAAACATCCAAACATCTAATATACTGTCTCTATAGTTTCTAATGAATGCATATACACTATATTGCCAAAAGAATTGGCTCACCCATTCAAATGAAGGGAATCAGGTGTTCCAAAAACTTCCATGGCCACAAGAGTATAAAATGAAGCACCTCTCCATTTTTTACAAACATCTGTAAAAGAAAGCATCTCAGGAATCTCAGTGAAATCCAGCGTGGAGGAACTGTGATAGGATTCCACCCATACATGACATGGATGTCAGAGATCGGTGTGGATGAACTTGACTGCCCTGCACAGTGTCCTGACCTCAACCTGATAAACACTTTTGGGATGAATTAGTGCAGAGACTGAGAGCCTGGACTTCTTGTAACAACATCAGTATGTTAGTACAAATGTACTTCTAAAAGAATGGTCAAAAATCCCCATAAACACACTCCAGAACCTTGTGGACAGCCTTCCAGAAGAGTTGAAACTATTATAGCTGTAAAGGGTGAACCAACGTCATACTGAAGCTTATTTGTGAGTCAAAGCCGGTGAGCGAATATTTTTGTCAATATAATCTGTCTGTATGTCTGTCTCTATATTTCTGATCACTAACGTTTCTCCTCACTCAACCTGCCCTGTAACCCAAACTGATCCGTGATGGTTTAGTAGTTAAGATACTAGGTTAGAGATCAAAAGGTTGCTGCTTCAAGTCCTACTCCTAAACCTCAATTGATCAAAAGATGTTGTTTTGTTGTAAAGTTACATTGGATAAGGGTAGAAAAATAGCTAATTGATGAAAAAAATACATGCTTTTGAGTCACATTGTTATGACTAACAGCTTATATCCAGAGCAACCAACATGTGAAGCATGGACGGATGTATGGAACCAAGACGGGCTAGGAGTTTCTCACTAAGATCCTGGAATGTTGTCACAGTTATCTGGTGCCATGCCGACTTTGCATCGTGCATCCCACAAATGCAGTATGGGGTGTGGAGGAGCTATCAAGAGAAAACTACAATCAAGATGCTCAACTGTGTTCAAGTTGGAAGCCAGTGTAGCGCTTTGGAAGGTTTGAACGCACTCTTCCAACCAGTATCGGACATTCTAGTGATATGATATACTGCATTATAAAAAAGATTCCTTCTATTATATGGAAGGCATTCATGTACAGATATGGATTCGTATAGATCCACCAAGTCTACTCACTAAGATAATAATGGGTTTTGGCAGTGTTGTTTAGAGTGCATACGATTCTCCCTACTATATAAACCCAACTACTATATGTAACTCAATAAACTAACCCTAAACTAATTGATGACCATAGCCCCATAGCTAATTCAAAATTCTGCTGTTCATTTTTTAAATTTATTATTAAAGTTTTGTCTAATTATAACTACTATATTAAGAATTTAAAATGCTTCTAACTAAAAAAACATAATGTATTCAGTTTTCAACGTCTTGCCTGCCCGTGCTTTTAAATCTGTGAGCTTGCCTCAGATTAGTAAATCTCATTCATCTGGCAGTATAGTGAAGGATGAATATGAAGCTCGAATCTCAGGAGCAGAAACCCTTTCACCCCTGAGATGAGCAAGCACATTGCTATTCAGTGCATGTTCAGAGTTATCTACATAAGTGATTCATGCTACACCTGATAGCAGCACCTTCACAATTTCAATTTCAGAGCAGAGAAAGAACGACAGAAGGAAATCTGGAGGAATAAATTATGGCAGCAGTTACAGAAAAGGATCGGAATAAGAATGAATGAGGAAATGGAGCAATTACCAGAACAAACCGGAAGTCTGTGCTCCGTGTCCGATATACAAACACAATTTTGAGAATGTGTATTACTATGTTACTTATTTTCACCCAAAGGACAAAATACTTGGTGGACAATACTAGTGTCCAAGAAGGTTCGTGGTTTTACGCTTGAATTCCCAACTGGAGCAATATTGTTCTTTCCATATGGAGTTGGTAGGTTCTTAGTGTCTGTTCGTGTTTCCTCCAGTTCCGCAGGTTCCTTTCAACAGTCAAAAAACATGCCATCAGGTAAACTGGAGATACAATAACTTGCACTAGGTAGGCATGTGTATGTATAACCCAATTCATCTAATCTACAGCAAACCTTAATATGATACAATGATGGTATAATAACAAAGCGTGGCTTAGGCATGTTTCCTTAAATTCTTTGACAGATTTCATGTAAAAGAAATAAACACAGTTCTCAGTTCATTTGTTGACACAATTAACTCTTCAGCCCATAAATAACGTTGACATTTGTGTGGCTGAGCTGTTAATTACAAAGCAGAAACTAATGACCGGAGCACAGCCTCCTGTTTTAATACACTTGGAAAGATTTGCCAGAAACACATTTCCTTCCAGAAGCCTCTCAATACCATGTTATACATGACAAATCAATGGAGAGGAAGGAGAGGAAGCGATCACAAACTGCTTCAATGTGTTCTATCACATCAGTGTTAATAGAATGAGAAACTGTCTATGACTAGAAACTAAACTGATGAAGGTTGTGCGATTCTACAAAACTGTATTTGGTTTGCTTGTTTATTTTTAATAGTAGCTATAAAAGAGTACCAGACATGTGCAATGTGTAAATGGAAAGATGCCAAATATGATATTGGGTTTAATTGGGTCTACATCGTCATGTTTTAGGTCATCCTGTGATTTCCTGAGAATGTGTGTATTTACCTGTTTCAGTCGTTTCCGACTCTTGGGTCACTCTGTGGACCGCTACCAATCCAGTTACTATATTTTTACAGAGTAGGTTGCCAGATCTTTCTCCAACCCCGTATCGCTACAGGGACCTTGTGAAACTACAGGACTATTTTACCCATTTCCGATCAACCTAGTGCACGCTTTTGGATTGTGGGAGGAAACCGGATTACCCAGAGGAAAGCCACGCTGACAAGGGGAGAACGTGCAAACTCTGCACATAAAGCCCCCGGCCCGACCTGGGGATCGAACCTGGTACTTCTTACTGTGAGGCGACAGTGCTAATTACTTAGCCACCGTGCCGCCTTCCTGAGAATATGGCTGTCTAAATACTTAAAACTCTAAAATACTTAAAACTCTAAAATTATATATTTATATATTAATTCAATAATAATGAATACGTTCCTTAAGCCGAAAAGCAATATCGGCATTATGTGGAACTTTTCTCATGTTATTTGTTTAATGTCAATCTATTCTCATTGATTTTGACATTTAATAAGGTGTACAAGTGTCATTATTTGTTGATTCGGGAGTTAATTCTTAGTTTGTTATTGGTTCTTAGTTATTGTATTCTGTACAATGATGGCGGTGTTAGCTAAAAAGTCATGCTAGTAGGAGAATAACTACTGTATATTAGCTTAGTAATAGTACAGCATAAAAAGCTAAAAGACCAACCCTGGCTTCATGTAAACTACAGAAGATACTTTTTCTGTTTTTCGGTTCTCTATATGGTCTAGCTCCTGCCCATCTCACCTCTCTGCTGTCCAGACACTGTCCTGCAAGAGCACTCCACTCTGCTGATGCATATCTGTTGTCTGTACCTTCAGTTAGGCGACACATGTTTAGTTCTTTTAAGGACAAAAAAAGAGTCTTTTTAAGATTGCTTTTTCTAACTCATAGCTATATCATTTTGTTTACTATTACTGTTTTTATTGATTTACTTCTACAACTACTGTTACTGTTTCATTGTTTTACTTGGAAAGTTTCCTTGGGTGTCTTGAGAGGCTCTTCTAAATAAAATCTACTATTATTATTAATTATTAACTATTAACTATTATTATTATTAATGAAATGACAGTGTTGTAATTGATAAATCGTGCACCTAAATAAAGTGTCTTGCAAGTTTGATGTCTGTCTGCTTTGTCTGAGCTCCAAACATTGTCAGTCAACCATTGGTTGAGCACCTGAGCTGTTATGCAAATTGACCTATTTGTCCTGTTACAAATCCACAAAAGGACCACAAAAGGTTACTGTGTTCTTGCTCATGAGAAAATCAATGAATCTAAAATTCTAAAATAAGAGAAGTGCTTCATGTAAGTATTTTGTGATTTAGTTTTATGATGTAGATTTACTTATGATAAACTAATGGTGAAAGCTTCCTCTCATGGGTCTCCATTTGTAGTATCATCATCAACAACTAAATCAGAATAATTGATAATGCCCATCTGTTGCTCCCACCACAGGAGATCAGACATTGTAAATAGATTATTGGTTTTGCTGTCCCATCACGACTAAGTGATAATTTGTATTTCTCTATATAAACAGAGCATGTGTAAATGTGTTTATCATTTGTCACCACCAAGCTTATGGCACCACTGATTATAAGCTAGAAACAAATAGACTAACATACAATGAGATATACAGACTTTCTATTTTCTTCTGTAATAAATCAAATATTTATGTGTATATGACAAGAGTTTATCAGAGAAGAGATTAATAATGAAATTCTCAAATGCGATTATTATGAGTTAATGAAGTCACACAAACACATTGATCATTTTGACCACCTTCTTAACATTGTCGCTGTTTAACTGCTTTTCCTACCATTGGCTACTTGATATGTGCTGCCATTACAGACCAGGAACACCCCACAAAAGATGATAACACCTGATAAACATCACAATTTTTGCCCTAGTCAAATGTTTACCTTTAATTTCTTTATAATCGTCACACTAACAGCTGTTGAGATTTGATAATGGAGATTCACTTCACTTGTCAGTGGTCATAATATTATGCAGGGTCAGTATATGCTTATCTTAATGTAGCGGTTTCATTTGGATAGATGAATTGAAATAATTAGATGGGAAAGTACATCTAGATGCTATCAACGAAAAAGTGTAGCCACAGCAAAAATCATATTCATGTTGTTACACAAATGTCTGAAGTCAGCGTTCTCTTATCAATGAGACCATCCAGCATGTTGAACGCTGCCCGAGTTTCATGCTGTACTAAGCATAGTAGACTTCTCTTTATGGATTCTATACATTACAGATTATTAAAACTGCACCCATGTTTGAATGTACATTATAATTTATTTCACAGTGCCACCCTAGTGTGCCAAATTCTTTAAATAAAAACTAACCTCAACCTAACTCACTCTATGTAACTAATTTATTTAACAGACAGACTGTGGAAAACTGAACGTTTGGTCTTTTTTTATCAGAAGTCTCGCTGACTTTTACCTCGTAAGTTTTTTTCACCTTCATTTTAAGTTCAGTTCAAGTTAAGTTCATTTCAAGTTCAAGAATGTGCTTAAGGCTTCAAGGTACATCAGAAGTGCTAAGAGAAAGACTCGCATCTAGGTATTACAGAGAGATTACAAAAATGAAATGTGGCAATTATGTACAGTACACCAACTGCAAACATTTATTTACAGGTTTTACTTTATGGAGTAGCCGTATCCCGGTGGGTGAGAACTAGCCTTGTGATCAGAAGATTGTCCATTCGATTCAGAGAGGCACCACTGTATGCTTATAAATTCATTGTAATTGAGGCTTATATGCAACAGTGGCGATAAGAGAATTTATTCTCTCAAAAGAAAATGGAACATAAGTTTGCTGCGAGTAAAAGGCAAATAAGCTACATGAATAAACAGACTGCATTAACGTCACCTGCAAACCCCCCAAACTCAGATTAACTTATTATCCCTTATGGAACAGACAAGCAGTAATTGTTTAATCTGATCTGGCTAATCAACCCCGTCGTTTCAACCCTATTAAAGATCACAAGAGGAAGTAACAAAGCCTGGGCTCAGCTAATTATGCTAGATCACTGCAGCCAGATTGCTAAATTGGGTTTGCAAGAGATCTGGTCTGATCTGAAGGATGAAATGCTTTAGTCTTTGTTTAAACCTCAATTCTCTACCGTTTTAATATGTATAAGTACGTACACAATGTTGAGTTGACATTACTTTGACCACCAGCTAATATCCAAAAATACCAATGAGTGTGACATGCTAAAAGTGATTCAATAAGCTCCTGGTAGGCTTTCACAGATATTTGGATGATCGAGGTGGTTTTATAGATGCTTAGCTGGGTTCAGGGCTGGAGAACTAAAGGGCTAGAGTAGTTTTGTACCAGTGTTTGTACTTGTACTTGTCCAGAAGATTTGTGTACTTCTGCCACCTGGCTGGTGACTAAAGCTTACGGGTAATAAAACAATAGCTGCAGGCACTGGGTTGGGAGGAGTACCTATTAGTCTCTGTCTTTCTGTCATGAACATGTCTAGAAGAACATCTGTAGACTATATTTATTATAATATTATTTTCCCCCAAAGCATTTAATAGTAAACAGTCTATTATGCTTGCTATTATTAAATGAGCTTTTTAAAACTTGCTGCCCTTTAGTTCATGTTATATTCGTAAGGTGTGTATTGAACTTTGCACTCAAGTGTACTGTAATTTAGTGCATAGTGTGCACTGAGAACTTAAATCTTAGTGCACACTTTCATGGGAAACTGTTTTCTTAAATGGAACACTACACTTTAGAGAAGTGATGAACTAAAAATTGATCATGGTTCTTTAGCCCATCAAAATATACAAGTTTTTGTTTATATCATAATTTGTTATGCTTTATTTGCTCTACTAGTTTATACATCAATACAAAGTACTTGCTTCCACTTCTGATTCGACAATGGCAGCTGTTAATCAGTTGAAAGCCCTGCCTATCCGTTACGCCGGCCAAACGGTTCCAATTTAGTGTTTGTAGTGTCCAACGTTTCACACTGTATTTCCTTTCCTTTCCTTTTTTTTTTTTTTTTTTTTTTTTTACAAAAACACACGCTGCTTCACTGCTAATTTAAAATCAGTCTGAAAGGAGGACTTGTCAGACCAAAGAACACTTTTCCTGTGTCCTTGTTGCCTTTCATTGAATTTTTCTTACACATTTTAAGATAGCTAGGAATCAAAAGGGTGCTCTTAAAAATCTGACAAGGTCCAACTTGGAATGTCAGATTCACTTCAAATAAGAATTTCTACTAGGGACCTATTTGCTATTTTATTTCATGCATTTTCTTCTTTTTTTCTCTGATAGGTGCACACCTGAGCATTTGTTATTCACCCATACTTGGGAATTTGCATGTGAAGTCGGCGTTCACACATGGAGATGAATTTCATCTCCTTCTGTAAGTTTGTTCTGGAACCTCAGGCACAGCATTGACAATCCCATCCACATTTAGTTTGGTCTTCCAAACTTCCCACATATAAGACATTAGTGGCCAATTTTGTCTGGTGCAGACTTTGGTAATTATGTCTCCTAGAGGCTGCACGATCGATTCTGGCTGGTTGGAATCTGTCATAACAGAAAACCCTACTGCACTACTTAGCTGGCAGAATTCATGGAACTAGCCACTTGTCACCCAGGCTGTGCAGCGGTTAAACACAGGCTAGCAAATGAGACCTGAGATTGTGAACTGACTTCTGGGTCAGTATATTGTGTTTTAACTCTGCCAGCTGGCTTGATATTTCAGTCCTGTCTGACTCTACCATGGTCATTAAATACAAAGGGACCAGATATACAAAGATAAAGTGAATAAGTAGACACAATAATAATAGGAACTTAGTGTTAAAAATGATAGGAATTAGGACCATACTGGTACTCATTCTCACCCCAAACTTATAGTGATAAATAGGGGTTAGAGAATATAGCATTAGAAAGTACATAAAGATACATAAATAGGGAGGCATGGTTTTTATGCCAGGTATCTTTTCTTACGCAAACCTTCCTTCGGGATTAATAAAGTGTGTGTGTGTGTGTGTGTGTGTGTGTGTGTGTGTGTGTGTGTGTGTGTGTTCGCCCATCCGTCCGTCTGTCC
>JAOTRQ010082966.1:0-11359 GCA_028565875.1 Hoplisoma paleatum
ATTGTATTTGCATTATTTCTTATGGAGAAATGAGTTTCGGATAGTGAACATTTCGGATACCGACCGACCTTTCGGAATGGATTGTGGTCGTTAACCGGGGTTCCACTGTATATCTAACGGTGACATGACACAATTTTAATCTAGGTTTAGGACTTCTTTACCAATAATGCATTCTTACCTATCGGTATGGTTTGCTTTATCACAAGAAGCAATTCTAGTTAAATCACTGTATTAATAAGTCTGAAAAGATAAAGTATCTTGCAGTTTTCTTTTTTATTATGATTCCGCAGCAATACACATTTATTGCCCGTGAGCATTTAGAGGCTGATTACACTAGCCACCCAGTATTAAGAATGACTGTGACAATGAAGTCACATTGCATGGTCTTTCTGATTGTGTCTGACACACATGCTTCACATCTCTGTCTAGGGAATAATGTTATTAGGCCTTGAAGTCTCATTAAGCATTTCACCCTCTTTATCACCCTCACATACTTTCTCTTTTGCACTGGCACACAGAAATTCTTAAAATACTTCTAAGATTAAGAATAAACATTTGGGCAGAGCTTGTTTGTTTGGGCAGAGCCATGTGTATTTATCCCTGTTTCATTTTTTCCCTAATACTTTTAGAAAAATACATAATTTGCATAACCAAACAAAAGTAAATATTCCTCCGTGTAAGTGTAAGTTAAATAGCTTCCTGGCAAGAGCAAAGAGAGAAGAATCATTTGAACTGCACATGACTTTGGTACTTAACAATGTTTTAAGATTAAATGATTAATGATTTGAATTTCAAACTACACAGGCTAGATTGTTATCTTCCAAGCTCACCGTCCTGACCTTAATCTGCTCATAAATGTCTGGGACGTGGTTCCTAGCCATGTCAATTACTGGTTCATTATGTCAGTAGAGATCTTTTCTCCCAACACTTCTCTTTATAGATAAACATAATTACATGGTCTGCAATCTGACAGAGATTGATTTCAAGAGCTCTAAGCATCTCCCATTTAATCAGAGCAAAAGTATGTTTAGTCTGGCAATCCACTTAATGCATTTAACTGTTACGTTTCACATCCTAATATACTAGGAGAGTGAAGTGAATTGTGGAAAATGATTAGCTTTTATGTACTTTGTAACAGGGTTATCCTGTCAGAATATATTACATTTAGATTTTAATGCATTTGCTGTGGGAGATATTGTTCCAAATCTTTATATTCAGATCTACTCACACCTTTAAACATTTGAAAAGGCCTAAATAAATGATATTTATTGATACATCTGTGCATTGATTCTTGGAATGTAGCACTGAAGCAGATGGCTCTTGAGTAAAATAAGCAGAAAGTGAAAGAAATCCTTTTTCTTTTTGGAAGTTAGAACCTTATTGACCAAAAATAACTTGTGCAATTAAAAATTGTTAATTTTTTTGTTACCATTTCCTGTAAATTGATGCTTTCTCATATTCTAATCCAATACTTATAGCCTTGACATCATTTTGGACAGCACAGTTTCTCATAAGCAAGAAGGTTCGATTCCCAGTTTGGGTGGTCTGGGAGTGTGTTTGAAAGGGTTTACTCTGGGTGCTCTGGTTTTCTCCCACAGACCAAAGATATTTAAGTTTATTGAAGGTAAAAATAGTCATGAACTAAGGAATCTTGTATAACAAGTAACAACTTGTCCTGTCACAATTGTAACCAAAGAATATAAAATATGTTGTTAAATAAATAAAACCCATTACATTAGTTTTTAGTTTTAGAATTATGAGTTGTGTTTATGACTCCCATTCATTCATTCAACTAGTTTTACTACCGCTCATTCCTATTTAATCATGGTGGCACACAATTACAATTCGTGACACAACTTCAGTGTTTCCAAGAAATTGGAAACATTTGCCTTCAGATAATAATACAAGAACTATAAAGTGTTTTGATCGTATAGATTTGAATTTGTCATCTTTCTAGGCAAAATCACACGTTTAAATCTGCCGCCGCATCAGATTAAAAAACCTTTAGAATACAGTTTTTCACACTTTACAGACATTGCTGATGTGATTCACCACAATTATGATTTATGATCATGCCTCTCTCGAATTTTCTGTTCTCATTTTTAAATAGAAGGAGGTAGTGAGAATCAAATGTAAGAGTGGTATAAATTAAAAAAATGGCACAGCTGTCTAGCTATTCAAAATGGTATGTGCGCATGTTTTGGTCTTTTTGGTGATGCACAGTTTGGTTAAAACATACATGATACACAATAGATGAAGAGTATTTGCAGTTCTCACACATCAGCATTTTCTTATTAGTCTGGAGTTAATACAGATGAATCGTATGTCATGTTTAAAGGGTCATTATTGCCAGATTGATTCACAGGTGGGCTAATCTGACTACTTTCTGTGTGGAGTCCTTCTGAATGCATAGTCATCTTAATTGGTGGGGGGGGCACAGAATTGACATATAGGTGCATGTGTTTGTGAGATTGTGTCTGCGCTACGATAGACTGATACACATCAATAAAAAAGCTGCAATAGCATCCAGTCTCATGCCATATTTCTTTCATGTGTTTCATAAACAAATACATTTGTGAATATATTTGGAAATGTTGTCAATGAGGTACAATGTTAAATATCTTGTCTTTGAATATGTATTAAAGATATGAATCTCCTCGAAGTTCTCTCCTCGAATTTGAATTTCACAGAGTGAACATTTTTTGAAACTAACATGTATTGCATTTTATTACAGCTGACAGTATATTAGAATAACTTTGCAGTTTGGGACTTTTATATGCAGTGCACTCATGTACCACCTGACTTTATCAGTTAATTTGTAGTGTTCAAACTATACCAACAGTACAGTTGTTTTTGTTAATTAATGATCGCATGTTAGGTTAGATGCATGTGTGACAAACGTTGCCATTTTTGCCATTGTAGCTGTATTATGTTGTGTATTTGTGTGATGAACATTTTAGAATTCGTTCACCTTGTTATTAATCTCCAGTCAAGTTTAAAATCTCAGTTAATGTCAGTGTTCAGGTGCGTAATGAAAATGTGCCGGGATGTTCTCGGGTGCTACTTTTTAAAACTTTGGATAGTGTCGGCGTCTTAAATTGTCATTAAGATTTAACAATGAAATCGCTCGCTTGCCTAGAATAATGTTACACGCTGTGCTTTTGAGAACACCAAGGAATTTAATTGCAACTAGTTTATTTGCTGTAGCTGATAAAGCAAGGCCAGTCACAGCAGTACACTGCAGCATCGTTACATAAGCTCAGGGTTTTAAAAGCACTAGTTTAGAGGATTTTGTGACTGCAGTACAGTATTGTACTCTGAATACCGCAGGTGCTTTAACAGTTTATTATTAGCTTAGATTTAACCATGGAGTTAAACATATTTTTAAAGGCTTGTGAAATGTTTTGTGGGTATTTAGTCTTTTTAGGATGATTTAATTATGGCATTATGTTGTCTCAACATTTTTTTTAGATTCGCTGACTTGCTGAAGTAATGGTCCGTATCGCACCATACTGTTGGTTTTTATGAAGGCATTAAAAAGAAAAATTCCAAAAAAGTTTGTCGTCATATCTCAGTGCAGCCGTAGATTTCTTGCTGCACTGCACTGAGCGTTTTAGTGTTATATTTAATTAATTAACTATGTGATGATGCATATTGTTGTATAAATTTTATAATATTTTAATGTTTGCTTACGGCAAGAAACGTGGGCTGGGTTTGGGTTATCTCTTTGTGGGACCTTTCCTTTTTCAGTCTAAATATTGGTATATTTTGTTTGATCAAAAAAGAGGAAATAAGAGCACCTGGAGCAAACCCCGGTTAAAAAAAACAGCTAGCTAGTCAACTAGCTAGTCATTCCCAAGTAAAATAACCGTTCCTTCATTTATACAATTGGATCTGTTCCTCTGAGGATGAGCGTACCCCCGCTATCAAGTAATACAAACAAACTGAGCCAATCATCTCCCCCTTTTTATAATGCACACATGGCTGATGAAAGCTCCTGCTCTCAACACCTCTTTCCTCCTCCCCACTTTTTAACACTAGAAAGCAGTTTCTCTGATTGCCTCGGTAATAAGGCAAGCATTCACTGTGTAAAAGAAGCACAGGATATGGAGAAATAAGCTGCTAGCATGCTGTAATTAGTATCTCTTGTTCATGGTGGTTTTTTTGACCTCGTGATAATTAGCTCACTGTGACAGTAGCTTGTGATATTTTGAGACTTCAATTGAGTGCTCTGGTTATGGACATGCATGCTTCGAAACAAACCAGAGTGTAACCATAAATTCTCACCTACAAAGCCATTCTGGTCTATGACACTGTTACTCCTGCTTTGTGCTGCATTCACACTAAGTGGAGGGGATTGCAGACAGTATTGTAGTACTGCATGCACTGGGAGAGGATCTTATTAAGGCATATTAAGTCTCTGTCAACATCTGTATTTGGATAATTATTATATGATTGAGTCGGATGGTAAGGTTCGTTTTTATTTACACTGACACCAGTGACATTGGACATATTACACACAGTTTGGTCAACCTACGATTGCCATTGGGCGACTGGTGGCAATGTTGATGTACTGTCAGCTTTAATATATTTAATAAAGCTTGATCTGGTGTAAAGTGTGAAAACAAACAAGTTTTAAGCAAAAAATAGTTTCGACTCTTACTTTGTTATAATTAATCATTATAGCAGTTTTTATATAACTCTATGTGCTAATTTGTGTACCGCTCTTCAGTGCACTATTCCTATTAGTACTCTCCACATGGCTTTGCTCCTAATTTACATAAAGTTAAACTTTGCTTAAGTTTTTTATTGTCGCTGACTCTAATTAGTCCTATTATAAAGTTGCTAACATCCACTCTTTTGTTCTGTTGCCAGAAGTCTGCAGCTCTAATTTAAAATGAATGACAGCTTGTCTTTATAAGATGTTGCATTGCTGCCAGGCTTTGGATAACATAGGCTAAAAATGTTCAGGTTTAGTCTCATGACTGATAAAAGATATGCAGGAGGAATTACACTTCATATAAAAACATCAGTGATGTAACAAGTCATATAACTGAAGAATTGTCTGTTTAAACCCAGGAACAAAAATACCAACAATGACTTGATTTCTTTTGTTGTTGTTGTTTGTTTCAGAAGTGTTTCATGGTGTAAAATGACTATTTACTTTAACCACACACATATTTTGGAACAAGTAAATATCATTTAAGATTAATATTTTAAGATGCTTTAAGATGCTTATGCTTTAAGATTATATCTTCGATCTAAACCCTAAAGATATCGAATCTTCTTTACATCTTTAAAATCCATTTTCACTATACTCTGACAGCCGAATCTTTTATTGTTCAGTTAATTATCTGATGTGTGGATAATCAGTTCCTCTAAACTGCTTCCACAGATTCATATTTAAATGTTGCCGCTTTTTCATAAGGGTGCTACCATGTCGTTTCCTCTACTTCTGAAAAACACCCACTTCCTCCTTCTGTTAAACTTTCCTTCTCTTGACTTCAATGTGGCTAAAGCAAGACTGGTAAGGGCAGAAAAGTTAACTGATAAGACTTAAAGTTTGACTGTAGGTGGCTGTTCTGCATTGTGGATGTACATCCCAACAGAAGCATCCTGCACAGCCAGACATTAATCCGCTTATAGAAGAATTAAGCAGCTCGGTGTGGAGATTTCCGGGTGAGGTGTTTTTTTTTTTTTCTAGCTAGAGGGTTTACTGTGTACAGAGCTTTAAGGTGGTGCCTCGAGCAGATTAGCACAGTCTGATGTACTCTAAATGATTTTTGTTAAAACTAGTGATGGATGGATTTCTTGCCATTTCAGACCAATTGCAATAATAATGGATTATATATAATGGATAAAGAATGCATGTATTTTGCCTAGTTTTAAAGCATTCATTTGTGTGTTTTTTTTTAAATAAAATGTAGTTGTTCATGTACTTAAATAGATTTTACATACTGCTGTACCGCACATCCTATAGTATTAAACTGTGCTAATGTGTGTGAGCCAATCAACCACTGGAATACTTCAGACGTGACCGGTACTTTCAGGCTTTAGTGGCGGGCTCTGGTTTTCTCTAACTCCATGAGATGAGATGAGAATGGGTGTTTGAAGTGTAAAATGCTGTTTTGCAGTGAGATGTGAAGTCTAGGTGGAGTCATTTGACAGGATATCCTGGTTACTCTATGACAGAAGAAGGCCATGCTAGGGAAACAAAGGCTTTGATAATCTGGAACTGCTTCTTATGTTTAAAATGACCCAAGGATATTAATAACCTTTTTTTCAAAGAATGTGATATAGGGCCAAGATTTATAGAATTATATCTGCTCAACATTATTATAATTTTTCATTGATATCGTTTTTAATTTACTGAAACTTCACAACACAACATCCACCTACATGGCAAATGTTTTCATCTTGAATCATGGTCTGATGCTTACTTGATTATTAATTTTTACTGGCAAAATGATGCTAGTGTGTAACTTGGTGTAGCTGCAAATTGCTTTTTAGGTTTTACTTGCCAAATGTTTTGTATGCAAGAGAGACAAAATACTTCAAATGAATAAACCTTGGCATACCTAACACTACACAGTAAACACAAGCAAACTGTCTTAAAATCTTTAAATACTATGGCATGAGCTACTCTTACCATAATGCATATTATATTACGATATTCAAATTGACTTTATTCTCTCATAGTATTTCAGTACCAGTTCAGTATTAATTTGCTTGGTATTGTAGGAACATAATTCCTTCAGTGGATCGTGAACACTCATAACGTTTTATCTGCCAGTTCCTTTTAAATGTTTCTGTAAATTAGTCCCAAAACTATAATAGTTTCCACTATTAGTTGACAAGCCATTTAAATTCTCTCACCTCCAGAGGCGCTGTATAATAACAGTCACTGCACTTTGATTCCAAACTAACTGGGGTATGTAGCAAAAGCACTGTCCGGTTCTTTTCAGTATGGAGCTTGCATACTCTCCGTGGGTCTGTGTGGGTTTGTTCCGGGGGGCTCCAGATGGTCCATTTAAGTGAGTTGGTGATGTCCATGACCATGTTTGATAGTAAGAATTGAATGTCATGTTTTACACTTTGGTTACATTCGTGACCAACACACATACAGCTATACTTAATGCTTTGCTTTCTCTGTATGTGTGTATGACAACATGTGTTTATGTTGTCATGGCTGTGGATAGGTCTAAATCGGTGCTTAATTGAGTTGTATTATAATAATAATTTTTTGCACACTGGTTCTGGGGCCGTTCAATCTAACAAACATAAACAGCAGTAGCTTATTGGGTCGAGCTTCAACTGCCATTGTTGCTACTTCTGAGCAGGACCTTTAACCCTGTCTGGCCCCTGGAGAGAGTGCAATGGAATATGGGCTTGGGGAGGGGGCACACTTAATTCTACTGTACACAAGCATATGAGGTATAAATTATGGAAGCAGAAGAACAGGTAGTTATGATGGATTGACAATTATGTAGACAGGGTCTGTTTATGGATACTTGTGTATACATGCACAAAGCATTGTGTTGTCCAAAAGTGTAAACAATTCTAACTATTTTGCTAACAATTCTACAAAAATCATAGTGTGAAGTCAAATATTTAGATGAGCACATCATTGGAAGTAAGCAAAGCTGGTATTCAAGACAAACCTTCGGGTTATAGCAGGCATATCACTGGCAAAGTATTACTGACACAATCACTTAAAAGACTTATTAAATGACATTTCTTATTTTTATTTATTTGTTCTACAAAACGTATGGACTAGCCATCGTGTTTCTAGTTCTACTTTTTAAACAATGAACTCTGTGAGATCCCATATTCTCAAACATATAATATCTGTGTGATGGGTTAAATGAGGAGTTTTCTGTGCGCATTAGGATTGGATAAACGTTGAGTGTTCCACATATAACTCTGTTGTAATGTCTTCTAAAGATTTTTCTCTGCTACATGTCTGTACAATGACCTCTATCCGGTCGGTGTATTTTCAGATTTGTATCACTAGTCTGTTGATATACAAAGATCATTGTACATGTCTTGTCGTGTTTTGCTATTGAAAAGATGTGGGAAAGCTCTTCTCATAATCATAACCCCCCCACAAAGAGCTTCTGGCTGATGTATATACATTCTACCAAACATAGTTTACCAAACTATATACCAAACATGGGTACCAAACAAGTGCCAAATGTGTGTAAGATCTGTCGCAGGACTGTGTGAAGGTGAAACATGAGAGAGACACAGTTGTAATAATCTGGTTTCATGTCCTGGGCTTTTGTTTTCCTAGAGAGATAAAAGCTCATTTTTTTCTTTGTGCCATTGGCCTCTTTGCACACTTGGACCCTTTGTGAGGGTGTCAGATGTATTGCCTGGGGGGGGGGGCAGATTTCTTTTGAAATCTATATTGAATGTGATCAATGACCGGCCCACCTCCCTGCTACATTCACTCCAATAAAGACAAGTTGGCAAAAGAACTGAACTTGATTTACCTACCGACATGTTTGGTGATTGGATGCTCATGATTTTACCAGTTTATTGAAGTTATTTATAAATGTAGTACATAGTAAAGAATTAGTATGCTTAGTGGGTCACCTCTAGAATAGACAAAGGTCTAAGAAGGCTAGTGATTAAAATGATAAATCAGTAAAACGACATGAGCTAAAAATAAATTGCTTTGTTTGAATACTTAAAATAGCATTGCACCGGCTATCTTATATTTTAATATTGATTTATTGCAACATACTACTTCTAAATTTACAGCAAACTAGGTTTTAAGTGCAAACACACCTTTCTTTCCATGATCAATACACTCCAAACGGTTGAAATAACAGCAGAACCAGAGAGATCTTGAAGTAAATCTTAACAATATGTATTATTAGTTAACCTTCCATCCCATGTCAAACTTTGTACTGTCGTATAGTAAAACGCACATTGACGCACATTAGTGAACACTCACTTGGGAGCAGTAGTGAACACACGTGAATGTTGCAATGGGCAGCCCTAGTTAGTTAGGTGCCTTTCTCAATGGCAGTTCAGTCATGACCTGTCCAAGCCCAGTTCTCTAACCACCAGTCCACGACTGTCTCTTAAAGTTTAGAAGTAAATTATATGAATATACTATTTGCACAAAATCATAGTCACTTATGTAGTACATTTTGTAAGCACTACAATGGCTCTGCTGTATACGCAGGTCATATAATAAACAAAAATGTAATGAAAACATCACATTTTACTCGTTGATTTTAATTATATTCTATTACTTGTTATTTTCTATCCTGTATTGGATAGAAACTGCAAGACAAAACGATAGAACTGACTCAGCTACTACCCATGATTATTATCTGGTGCCAACAAAAAATACTAGCTGGAATTGTGCATGTGGTACAGGTGAAATTCTGCATCCTAAACATTTTTGTACTTAAATCACTGAGCTATCAGTGTAAAAACGCAGTGCCAGTCGGATGGACGCAATATTCGGTGTCTTCGTGCTTAGCTCCCAGTGTGGCATTTCCCCCACCCCTCTCTAGAGAGAAGGATCACATGCACTTCCTTCCTGAATTACCAAGCCAAAAACCAGCCAACATTAAAGTCTCTTAACTCCCTGATGAAATCAAATCGGGGCTTTTTTTTTTTTTGCTCCTCTTTAAAAAAAAAAAAATGCAATTTTCACACAAAGTGTATTGTACAGGAGTTCCTTATTCTTATTTTAACACTGCTGGAGGTGTTATTCCAGAAAAGGAGTGATCACATCTGGGCTGGTGCTATGCCCAAATCGTACAACCTGCAGTAAATCAATTATGTAGTGAAAATGAGTTTGAATACAAGTATTGACAGATATAACGGTTACAGAAATGACTTTGCTTCAAGCGAAGCTTAAAATAGCTTTAGTCCTGTATTTGTTAGAGGATGTAGAGAAAAAAACCACGGCCATTAAAATGAGAGAAAAGCAAATTAATCAGATGTCATAACGTAAAGAAATAACAAAATATTCATGTTTAGTAGTAATCTTCAGTTGGCAAATATATTTATATAATAGCCATGAAATTGTTTTTCAACTGACTTTTTATAAACCACAGTTCAGTTAATGATGTTCTGTTCAGCTATGACATTTAATGTAATTCATATTTAGTAACGTCAATGTAAAACATTTGAAGATATTTAGTTATATAAGATGAGCAGATATTCATCGTGAGGCTTTAGTAATGACATTGTGTTTGATTTGAATTGCGTAATTATAATTTGGCAGCCCCAGTCTTAGGAGAAATCTGTCAAACCTTGGCTTTAAGTATAGTAATGCACTTGAAGACACTGAAAATCACCATCAAACCTACTGTGTGGTTACTGACCACATCCTTGGTATTTTCTTTCAAAATATTAACAATCCAAGTGTGGTGTGGAACAGCTTTTTTCCTGGAATAAAGAAATCAATGGAAGACAGAAAAGTTTGGTTGGTTTCTTGGAGAAACACAGACAAACCGAAGTTATTAAAGGAAAGTTTAGTTTTAGTGTTTATGAGAATGGGGAACAAAAAAAAACAAAGATTAGTCCTGTATTATTTGGTGTGTATGGTTGGTATACAAGGATGGTACAGAACGGTTAGTATAATTCATTCATTAGTACAAGCTTATTAATTACGATCGATACGATCCTAATTATTGCTCAAAAAACAAGAATTAAAACACTAAAGGCCAAACAAAGTAGCTTTTCCTCAAACCTTCTAGAGCTAAGATTGTTTATCAGATTTAGCTTAGCTAGTTTGTTTTTTTTTGTTATCCTCTAGCAAACACATTTCACACAGCCGGTCGTTTCCTAAAAACAGCTTAAGTGCTTTAGCCATCGGCTGTTCGGAATCACATTCTCTGGTTCACTGAGTCCCTGGTTAGAACAGGAGAATCAATAACCATCGAGTATCAGATCAAACTCATCTCAGCTAATGTTACAGCCAAAACCTGGAAATTAATCATGATCCAGTCCTTCTGAGAAACCGCATTAACACAAAATGCTGACTAATTTATTTACTCAATAAAGGTAATCAAATGAAAATGAGTGCATTTTAAAAGGCCCATGAGCATAAGTTACTGCCTGATTTTACTAATGTAAATTGTTTTAATTTTACTTTTAGATGGAATTATTGACTCTTTTTGCTTTTAATGTAACAAATCAGTCTATTATTAACACTAAGCAGTTAATAATTCATTTTATTTATGTTAAAACAAAACAAACAAAACTAAATTTATGTCCATGTTGAGCAGTCTATCTATTCGTTTACCGTCCGTTTTTCCCAGTTCCTGGGGTAGGACGTTAATGTTTGGAGTTTTCCGTCCGGATGCCCTTCCTGACGACAACCACCAGT
>JAOTRQ010082977.1:0-11358 GCA_028565875.1 Hoplisoma paleatum
AGAGAGAGAGAGAGAGAGAGAGAGAGAGAGAGAGAGAGAGAGAGAGAGAGTGTTTTTTAAAAACTGCTGGGGAAAGACAAAATACACAAAAAGCAAAAGGTCTGAAAATGAGCATGCTCACATAGTCATGTATTGCTTTGATTTGTAATGCAGACTCTGGCATTACTAAGGCAATGTCTGGACAAAGAAGCAAACACTTCCCTGTTTCAAAAGACAAACAAGTGGTATAAATGTACAACTTTGTATAACAATCTTACATGTAAACAAACAACCACGCAAGTGCTGTAATTACACAAAAAATGTTTCATATAGCCAAAGCCAGAGCTCTTATTGTTTGATGTGCATCTGTTCCCACAAAACCAAGTAAGCCTTTCTTTCCCATGCTGCCTTGGCTCTGTTTTTAGACAGCTTTTGATGTTCTTTCCGATCAATTTTAAAGCACCAGCTGCTTTACCTGTTGTAGCCTTCAAATTCTAGACTAATGATAATTACGCTCTCATCCAACTATGGACAAGATGTTAAATGATTTTTGTTTTGTTTTGCCTCAAATTTTCTTTGATGCTATACTAGCTTTCATACATCTCACCTGACTACTAACAGAGTAATTGCACATTCAAATGGCATTCATTTTGCACTTTGCTCAGCTCAAGCATTAAACGCAACCTCCCGCTTTGCTAAGCACGTCACCAAAGTGAAATTACAAGACATTTAACACTTTACAATAAGGTTACAAGTGCAGCCATGGTCTGGTAGTTAGAGAACTGGGCTTATGATTGAAAAGTTGCCTGTTAGATTCTGAGAGTCAACAGGTCATGACTGAAGTGTCCTTGCGCAAAGCACTTAACCCCAAGGTGTTCTTGGGACAGGCATGTGTGCTCACTGATCCCCCCAGTGTATGTAAAGGTGTGTGTTTTTTACACAGATTGTGTTAAATAGGGAGGATAAACTCCTAAGTGTTGAAGCACAGAAGTGAAAAATATTGCATCTAATATTTATATTGACACATTAAATTAATGTGCGACATATGAATAGAATTCATTATTGAATTTAATTCAATTGCTTGTCCCTTATGTATCACACACTTTTAATAAACTTGAGAAATATAATACTCATGAATACATAGCATAATGACTGATTGACTGACTGATTATTATTTGGATAGTAAAACATTCTGAATACACTTATGGTCTATTCTGGCCATGTAAATGTAACATGTTAATTTGTATTAGCAACATCTACTGTACCATGCAGTTCCACCTACTTCTCACCCGTTTTTCCCAGTTCCTGGGGTAGGACATTAATGTTTGGAACAGAGTTTTCTGTCCGGATGCCTGGCGACAACTACCAGTAAGTGGTGGGAACTTGTGTGAGACTACTGGACAATTTCACATTTCCGATCAACCTAGTGCATGTTTTTGGACTGGAATAAAACCCACACTGACACGGCGAGAACATGCAAACTCCGCACAGAAAGTCCCCCTTTTTGCTGTGAGGCAACAGTGCTAACCACTCAGCCACCGTGCTGCCCCATGCAGTTCCACCTTGATGTTGTATAGAAACTATAATCCATTTATTGACTAAATATTTTAGCTTCATGTCCATTTATTATCTACATCTTTACACATTATTAATGCATTTATACATCACGTCTATATTCAACATGTGCCACATATACAAAGCCTAGTCTTATTCCATAGACAAATCACCATAATTCTCATAATCCACTCATATTCCTTTTTTACTGTTGACCAGTTCACAGAGCCTTTATCAACACTGTTAATTGTTTGTTTCATTGCAAAGTATTACCATTATTTAGCATGTGAATACTGAGCTTTTTCTGATACTGTATATTTTCGGGAGAAATGCTGGGAGTCAACGACAAAACAAAATGTACTTCATTATTTATTGCATTCAAACTTCAGATGGGCATCGGGTAGCTTGGCTAGTAAGCTACTTGAATATTTGAGGTGGTAAAGCATGTTAGTGGTGGACGAATGATAGCCGAATGTTTTCCTGCTAATTCGGCAAGTAAGCCTCTTTGGGTCTTTATCCTTTTCAAAATGATCCCATATTTTAGATCCTTCCAGACATGAAATAAATTTGTGTCACGTCTTCCGTTGTCAAATTAAAAGTCCCAGAAGCCCTTTGAGGACGCATCTTTTTTTCCTGCGACCAATCGACCAATGGAATTTGGCCGACTAGTAATTTTTTGGGTCGGCCAACGATTAATCGATTATTCGCCGTCAGCCCTAAAGTATATAATAATAGATCATTAATTGAAATGCCTGCTTATTCATCACACTTGCTAGGAACAGGGATGCCAGATTCTAACGGTGGTTTCAAGCCATAAAAGAAAAAAAAGCTGCCAAAATGTATTTCAAAAATGCTGCATTTTTTAAATAATAACAATTTTAACCACAATTTTAACCACCAAATTGAAATGCACAATTTGCACAAGCGTTGAATGTTTCTTGCTACACAAAACATTAGACCATTAAAACCCAAATCAGCTTGACGGACTGCAAATGTATTTGCTGTATTTATACATATTAAATAATATCTCAACATATTAATAAAGACATTTCACAATGTCAGTAACAAAGTGAGCTTCAAAAAAGAAAAAAAAGCTAAACATTCCATTTAGCTCTTGCTGAAGCTGAACATAAAGCTCTGGTGAATCTCTCATATCTTTGTGTAGCAGACATAAACAGGTTAGACAGACTGACACATGACACATAAAGCATAATTGACACAAAAGCATACACTCATACACATTGGGCATAACATTAACTATTTATCATTGTGAATAAATAGCCCAGCTCAGGGTTGCCAGATTGGATTATTTAAAATATTAAATAAAATCATTGAAAACAGTCAGTAATCCCATCGCTATTTGCAGCACTTTGATCCAAATTGATCTGAACTTGGCAAGAGTATTATTATGTCTTATTCGAACTTCCAAAAAGAAAGACTGAGCTTATTGAAAGGTTTCAGAAAAAAGTTGCCACTAAGTGCAGACAAGAACACCAGTCAACTAAATCTGTTTATTAAGTCCTAAAACTTGGTCTATAATGGTTCCTATATACATAAAATAGTTGGCATCAAATTGAAATAGTATCCACATAGACAATTGGTTGTGCTCTAAAAAGAGTTAATTGAATTGATACATTAAGAAATAATAAGTTTACAGACGTAGTGGTATGCTATTAGTTAACATCTGTATTTATTAGTAGCTTTTCACATGTAACTCAATACATTATTACATGATGCATTATGATACATTCGTGTTACTAAAGTGAGTACTTAAGTGTTGGTGTTTGTTTCATTGTGTAACATTATTGTGTTACCTGAATTTGTGTGAAATAAAAGTCGAATTGCTCTTATGTTATATAGGTCATTGTTCTAAATGGCAAAGCTTTTTTTTAAACAAGTCAATTTGTTTCTTTATTTAAAGAAGTAGAAATACAGGCCCTATTGATAGCACCTTCTGACTTTCAACATCCCTTGGTACTACAAGTCCTGGACGGAGCCTTTTTTCCATGGGAGAAACAAAACAGTCAGTAAAACTTTAAATTTGTAGTTCACGCTGAAGGATGATGCACTAGCAAATCGCTGTTCATTTTGAGCTCAAAATCCAACTTTTGTGAACTGTTCAGCGGTTTACCAAAAAATTGTGAATTATTCACATACTCTAACAAATATTTAGCATGCTAATATGTGTTCTGTAAGTAACTGACAGTAAGATCTGTGTTGAACTAGAATGCAAGACAAAGTGAAGGAAAACCTTAATGAAAAGTAGACAAGTGACAACATAATTCATTTACATTTTCAGCAATTCATCATTTACATTTTCAGCAATTAGCAGACACCCTCATCCTGAGCAACTTACCGAAATGATTCCATACTAGTAAGCAATATCATACTACAGTTAAAGTACCCAACTGTTTAAAGAATACAAAATTAGACCTAGCAAGAATTTGTAGATATTCTTAAAGACAGTAAGAGACTCAGAAGTTCAGACAGACAATGGAAGCTCGTTCCACCACTTGGGTGAGTACATAGAAGTAAGTTTTGATGCTTGTCTACTTCAATTCCTCAGTGAAGGATCAAGTTGAGCAATGTTAGAAGCACTAAGGTTGTGTGATTCAAAGTGGGGTTAGATTAGGCCTCTGCTGTTGCAGCAGAGGGGCACAGCTGATCATGTGACTTCCCGGGTTGGTTGGAATAAAAACCAGAAGTCACCTCAGCCCTTTTTGGATCCGGTTTGACACTTATGCTATAGGTGCATCTCAAACTGAGCACTTAAAGTTTTTTTTTTATTACGTAGGTATAATGGTGTCGGTTTAGTGCACGTAGTGTCCATCATGTCACACTGTATTTTTTGGCCATTTGAAAAGCACCATACAGGTAATTGAATGAATTGTGTTTCTATAGTGCTCTCAGTTTGCATGTGCATGATTTAGGACGTACCAAAATACATCTTAGATTCACTGTGTCAAAAGCAGAAAGGTCAAGAAGAATCAGAACCAATGATAGTTTGGCTCATTTTGCTGCATGAAGCTGCATGAAGAAACAAGTGCCATTTCTGTGGAGTGTGCTGCATTGTAACCATCAAAATATATGACCACAGTATTTGTGACCTTATTGTCAATATCAAACCATAAAAAACATTTGCATATTGCACATGGACATGAGCTAAAAGGCAGTAATTCACTTTGATTCTAGCAACTAGCTAAGCAGCACTGCCATACTTTGCATCCCCATACACAAAATCACACATGATCACAATGCATTATTGAATTAAATCCGACAGATAATTCAATGTTTTAAAAATGTCAATATGTTGTTATTATAAAGTGTTTACTGTAACCTGAAACCAATGGCTTTGTCCCATCACCATGTTGGCTAACAGAACTGCTGAAGCACTTTCCTCTTTCAGCAGGTTGATTAGTGCACAAAACCAAGCATGCAAACCCGAATAGTAGAATCCCCAAGCATGTGGCATCTTGATTTTCTAAACCTGTTCTTTTATGGAAAGTGTTCTTGGCAGATTTAGAATAGCCTGAGTGTATGCATTATTTGTGTTGATGGAGTTTCGGTGTAGGCGCACATATTACCCGGGAGGATTATCTAACACTGCTTGTATGTGCAGAAAACTTAGAGATGTAGCTAAATGTGGTATTTTTAGTACAACACTCAAGAAAAACAGTTTGAGCAGAAGTACATGCACATACTCATTGTAAAAAAAGACATATAAAATGAAATCTAATTCAATTTGACAGCATTTGGGTGATGGGATCTTGATTTCAACTCAAACACATTTGCTTTGGCATGTTGCAGGACTTCAGCGAACAATTCAAGTACTTTCTTATTTCATTTTTGTTCACATTTCAGAGTTTACTCACCATATATACGCTACATAAATGGAATTTGCATGTGAGGTCAGTTTAGTGCATGGAGAGATATGGACTTATCTAGTTGCCTTTAATTAAGTACAAACACCCCAGGCTGCTGCCTAAGGTCCTTAAACATCATAACAGACTCCCCAACATTGTAATTGTTATGTAGTGTATTTCCCATTTTACTAACTAGTGGCCATCTGCAGGTACCACCAGTTGTATTCACTAATGGCATGAGCTGAGATCCATTTTTCCCAAACACAATGCAAATTATTAATTATGTATTTTATTATTATTATTTTTTTAAATAAGATATTCAACATGTATGTTGAATATATGTATGTTCATTCAATGTTCTTTTTTATTCCATCAGTTTTTTCTGTCATCAGAGTGCATTTATCTGAGCGTCAGTATTAATCTTTGCAAATAAAATTCTATTCTTGAAAGAAAAATAAAAACAGTGCAAAGAGGGGAAAATGTAGCCCATTTTCAGAAAACATATTATGAGCAAATATCTGATTAATTTGCATGATTGTTTCGTATTTCAGCCCAAACAAAACAACTTAGTATTTTTCACATTCACTTGAAATCAGTGTACCTCTCAAGTGCATCTTATTATTCTGCACATGGACAAGCATGTGCTTGTCATTCCATTTTAAAATGATTCTGAATTAGGTGAACAATAATATCTAGTAGTAACAAAATATTATTATTATTATTATTATTATTATTATTATTATTATTATTATTATTATTATTATTATTATTATTATTATTATTATTGTTGTTGTTTTTTAATAATAATAATAATAATAATAATAATAATAATAGTAATCATAATAATAATATTATTTACCTGTCATCCCATTTCTCAACCACTGAAGATTATGTGTAATACAAAATACAAAAATATTGTAAAATTATTAGTGCTGTTTAAAATTAATTAACAAAAAAATAACATTACAATTAATGTGTTAACCTCTGTGATTTGAAAATGTTAAAATAAATTTTATAAATATATGAACTAATCCATTGCCTATCATCGTCTCTAAGAACCAGTACAAACATTTTAGTTTGTTTTAATTTCAGTCGAATTAATAAATATATTTATATTCACTAGAAAGCATATCTACAAACATTTTCACCTAACACAAGTCCTAATAGCACCTAGCTATAAACCAAAGGTGTCAAATTGGATCCACAAAAGGCCGTTGTGGCTTCTGATTTTTATTCCTACCAACTCAGGGTGTCACTAGGCTAACTGAAACTAGCTAATTAAACTAGTGAAATTGAGTGTGTTCTGATCTGAGGATGGGGTTGACATCCTTGAATTGAGACAATTAAAAATACCAATGTTCAACTAGGTAGTGGATGGATGTGAATGAAAGAGATAGATAAGATAGATAGACTCAGACAGACAGACAGACATATAGATGGAGATGCATAGGTTTGCATGCTGCAAAATAGATAGCAATTGATTTTGAGTTCCTACATCAGGTGGTTACAGTGGTTAAAAAGCGTCAGCATAAGGAAGTAGTTAAGTCTATACATGCTGCATAATTTCTCTGCAGTGACATTAATCATGTCATAAGTCCAGGGTTCAAATAGAGTTTACCCCTACGTAAACATTCAAACATATAAAAAACTCGATCATATTGTCTCCACAAAATAATAGCTTCCTTACTCATCTCTTCTAAATGTTGGTCAGTGTAGCGAGGCAGTGTAGCCAGTTGAAGCTTTTATGAGGTGAATTATATGAGTTCTGTAGTGCCCCAAGCACTGAACTACAGTAGATATGTCAAACGGAAACGCTTGGGAATCGGCAGTGCCGGAAAAGTCATCTGCTATTCTTGTGAGGGCCGTTTGATCCCTGGGGCAAGCAGACTCCTAAAATACAATACTAAAATAGACTCTACCAGCCAGAAGTGGCCTTGAATGGCATGTAGGAGGTGAGGATTACATAAACCTTTCATTTTATTTAAAAGCAAATCATCTAGCTGTACTGTGAATTTGTTAATTTTTTGTGTGTAGTACTCTTTAGAGCAGTCAGACAAACAAAGGGTTTAAAGATGCATACATTAACATTATGATCAATGACAGGTAAAAAAATGACTAGTTAGTGGGTTGGATATATTAGCATTTGAGCAGGTTTGACACAGTCTACACGGTTGCAGGTGTCTGTTCCCAGTCTGCAGTAGTCCGTATATATCAAAAGTGGTTCAAGGAAGGACCAGTGGTAACTTGATAACATGTTCATGGTTTATTTACCCACAATTTATTAAATGTTGATTTAAGTGTAGCATTTTATTATTGTTATTATATGAATGTTCTAACTTTTGTAAAGTGATTATTTAAAAAAAATGGGCATAATTACATTAAAGTAATGTTGTAATTAAACAGTGTCACATCCAAAGTTGAGTCTAAATCGAGAGTTCAATTTAAATGTTCTTAGAATATGCCCCTATAGCATTCCTTAAATCTTAAATTAAATGGTGTTTGAGTAATGTTCTTTAAGCATGTTTTTATAATTTAAGGGGAAAACATACTACAAAAAAGTTTCTTTCTACCAAAATGTAATGTTTTAGGATTACAAATGTGCTTTAACTGGCAGTTCTGAGATCCAGGTTCAGACTTCAGCAACACCGCAAAAAATTGTAATTACCCATTGGTGTGAAAATGATTGAAAAAAGAAATATATTAATTCATCTAGCCCTGTGCATAAATATAGATGCAAAAAGATATTTCAAATACAGCTCCAGTCAAAAGGTACGGAATTGTATTATATCTATTGTACAAAGCGCTAGGCGATGTAAACTATTTGACTACGAAGGAAAAGAACGGGTGCTGTGCATATCGACCCGATCTCCCTAAGCTCTTCACCAAAACTGAGCTGATATTAGTTGGGGTAAGCTGGACTGCTGGAAAAACATTCTAGGTCATACAGCTGAATGAGAGAATGACAAGTACAATGCCAAGTGTGATGTGCAAATGTTTAATCAAAACATAACACTTTTTGTGTATTAGATAATTCCATATATGTCCTTTTATAGTATCAGAATCTTCAGCATTTGGCTACAAATGCATTGTTTGAACATACCGCATTTGATTCTGGTACTGTATTTGGAGTGGATGGGATATCTAACAAGATATTTGATGAGTTTGAATGTGGAAATGTCACACATTGTTTTCCACCACAAAATTCACCTTTGTGTCGATTTTTATTATTATTAACACTTGTTTACATTCATCATTAATCAACAGAAGATGTTCCCATACAAGTTGTTTGTGGTACAACTGTTTACATTTGGGAGCAGCTTCTAACTCAGTCCAAATCTCTTAAACTGCCTCAGTATTCATATGTTCCAGCTTCTTATGGAAATGACAAGAGATAGCAATCCATCTGTCAACCGAGAGGAGAAAATCCTCCGAGTAAGAACGAAAATTCTCAATAAAATAGTGAGAAACCCTTTTAGAATGAATTACCTGTCAAGGTTTCTCAAAACTAGTTTTTATGCAAGCTTGTACACACTTGCCTAGAAACAGTTTATTGCTAGAGTGCATTATAAATGCATAGAATGGGAACAGGCAATCATCAGGACATATCATCTCAGCTTACAAATGGAGCCAAATACTTAAGAAAATATGAAATATTTGAATGTATTTGTTCCAGTGGGAGAACGATGGCAATTGTTTGTCAGCATGCTGCCGGAGTAATAGATAATAGTGACTTTGGCAGTGTATTTTTTTCTTTCTTTAATAAACACAAGTTTACCAGCTCCTTATTGAGTGGATATCTGGAAAAAATAGGACTAGTTTCTCTGTTTTACCTATATAAATGTATTTGTTTATGTAAACAGTAATGCGTTTTTTTTATAATATAAATTTAGCAGAAAATGGCAAGAGAAAATCAATTTAACATCTCATAGCTCAAATTATGAAACAAAATAAATAAGTACTTTTTAAAATAATTTTATTAAAAGAACCCTAGCTGGAATATGAAGCATTTCATAAATCAACACACCCAATTACATATTTTAAAAGGCTTGGTTTGATCCTGAACATGTTGGTAAATACATACAGTAAAACCTCGGGCATGACAAAATCTGAAAAACTAAACAAAATTTCTGCAAACACATTTGTTTCAATTAATGGGCTGCTAGTGTTCTGTCAATTACCTAATCGACAATTCCTACCATAGCTAATATTTATGTTTCTCAACTGAACTTAGTGCTTTGTTTAGTGCTTGCCATTTTATCACATGATATTGTTTTACGTCAATAAATGTAAATCCCTAGTAGCACATTAATATCTTATTAAAGTGCCAAATTTAATCAGTGCAACATAGTAATTTTACTATCTATTTACAGATTTACATTTTATATTTACATATCTTCTACATTCATTTTACAGAATATTATATTACTATGCATTTTTGTTCATTTGCACTCCTGGAACAAATCTTGCTTGTTTCAGATGGACCAGAACTTTTTTTTTTTTCAATCAGGGCTTGTCTGTATTTCAACACAAAAAAAATGTTTCATCTACTGTATGTGTTTTTTTTTTACTTCCCAGATGTACACTGTGGTATTTGTGAACAGAGTAGTAAAGTATGTTGCCTTTTAACTTCCTCACCCTGGTGCATTGTGTCTATAATATTTTATTAACACTATTTTATCATGGAATGTTATTCTTCTTGAGTAACCATTCAGTGTCAGTGATAATGGCATTGCTTTCACTTTCATAAATTCACCCACCAGAATGTCCTGTGCCTGCACAAACACTAATTGGTGTGTTGCAGCTCCAGCCATCCGTTGGCTCATGAATATTTCATAGTAAGCAACCGGACATATTACGGTCGCATTGTGCAAGACTGGATCAGTCCGGCTGGTCTGGTGAAAGACGATATTTCATACAGTTACAGCCTCATTAAAGTCAGGTCCTACAACCAGAACACACAGCACACCAGTGAAAAAGTGCTGTTTTAAGCAGTGCTGATGCTACTCCTAAAGTCTTAAAGATTATTTCAGAAAGCATTGACTGTCTTGTTTTCATTACCTGGTATAAATGTTCTAGTCAGGTTGAAAGAGTGCGGAGCTAAGTGTTACTGCATCTAGCTTCAGCAAAACGTTTTGCAATAGCAACAAAACAAATTACTCCAGAGACCAAAAAGTAAAAATAAATTTACTCTGGAGCAGAAGTAAAGTGTGCCAGTGATATGTGGTCAAAATTGAACAGAAATACAAAATAAGATATTTTTAATTAACAGCAGATCTAAAAAAAAAACTTTTTTTTTATTTTGACACCATATGAATAAAATATATACATAATATGTACATAGGTTTAAAAAAACACTTTCTTGTTATTTATTGATTACAACTACATGTACTCACTTTCTGAAAGCATGAAAAATCTGTATTTATTTAACTTATGTCTGCTGGGAATTTGACAATACTTTGAGAAAATGAAGACATTTAATTTAAATTATGTGCTTAGAGAAACTCAAAGTATATTACTTATTTAATTGTTCAAGAATTTTAACAGATATTCAAATCTAAATGTACATTTTCCAAATCTGCTATGATGTTATACATAGATTTATAATGCCAATATTCATTCAAACGTGTTTTTTCTTTAAGTGATACACTATATTATCAAAGGTCAAATCTAGAAAATGGAGTCATTGTAAACAGAAGTGTATTGCCAATAAAATTATTTTACTTGATTTGTGTGTGCATTTATGTTACTAGAAATAGGGTTTAGTGTATAAGCAGTGGGTTGGATATTGTATTTTTAGTAGGGCAGACCGCAATTAATCGATTATTCGTTGGTCGACCAAAAAAATTACTAGTCGGCCAAATTCCATCGGTCGACTAGTCGCAGGGGAAAAAAAAGCTGCGTTTTGTCAAAGGACTTCTGGGACTTTTAATTTGAACGGCGTCACAAAGGAAGACGTGACACT
>JAOTRQ010082986.1:0-11358 GCA_028565875.1 Hoplisoma paleatum
CATACACACATTTTTATATATATAACACATCATGCAGGGGTTTCTAACTAAAAGAAGAGAGGACCATATAGCATACTCTAGAATTGTTCCATATGGCGGTGAGGTTTATGTTAAAATGATTTATTAATAGTATTCATTATGTAAATTACTAATATAAACTATGATATTATTTACTCTTCAGTCCTCTTATCCTTTAAAGTATTTTAAAATCTGTACAATTAGCTTTATCTAGCAAATCGTTTTCAGATATTAATTTTATGCACATACACATGGGTATGATCCATCCAGTCAGTCAGTCCAAAGCTCTACCCACTAGATTGCCACTGTCCATATAACCGAAATGGTAGACAACACTCGTTGGGTAATTGGTTCTGGTAAATCATGGCACCCATTGCCTGAATTTCAAGCAGCCCCAAATTCTTACTTGTGTGCCTGTACTTGTGTAGCCTGACTACACAACTGTTCTCTTTGGGTTTTGCAAATACATAACATGTCTGAAATTCATTCTTATTGAATGAATGATTTATTGTTGTGATTTTTTATTTTTTATTTTATAAAAACTTTTTTCTGCAGACCGTTTTGAGCCTACATTGGACAAGAACACTGTTTATCGCCACCTCCGTTTGTCTGATGAGGATCGCAAAGCCACACTCCGTGCTGAGAATCAAAACTACCCAGAGCACCCCGATCGTTTCCTGTACTGGAGGCAGGTTCTTTGTAAACAGCCGTTGGCAGGAAGCCCATACTATTATGAGGTGGAATGGACTGGACAAAAGGTACTTTTACAAAGATGTACTGATAATATTGACATGTTGGAGGGGAAGAAGAGAAGCATGACAAACTGGATCCTAGTCCCAGACATTGACTGGTCTGTACGGCGTATGCCCAAGACTAACAAAACACACTGACAGTGAGGGGGCATTAACAAGATCAGACTGTCCAGCAATCTATTACAAGTGTTGTAGGAGGCATTGGATGGTTTTCCCAATGCATCTCAGCATGTTCAAAGGGATTCATGCCTGGATATCTTTATTTGAATTGTAATTTGCTTTTCTGTTGTGCGTGCTTAATTTAAAAAAAGAATGCTTCATATTCATTTTGAAATTTTTTTCTATTTATATATATTTTTTCTGTTAATTTTTTTTCTGTAGGTGACCATTGGTGTGGCATATAAAGATCTGAACCGCTCCGCAGCAGATGATAGTTCCAGACTTGGCCATAATGAGTACTCCTGGAGTTTGTACTGGTCAGGGACGTCTTTCTCGTTATGGCATGCCGGCAGGGAAACGGCTTTAGCTTCGCCTAAAGCTAGACGGATTGGGGTCTACTTTGATCAGGAGACAGGAGTGCTGGCTTTCTACAAGATCTCTCACAACCAAGCCCACCAGATCTGTTGTGTAGAGACTACATTCAGTGGAGCTCTCTTTCCTGGTTTCCGGTTTTGGTCTGGAACAGGCTCTACCATCACCATTTGCCAGCTTGAATAAAGAGATAACCAACGTCAATCAACATCAAAATACATTTTATCTGATATTTTGTGACTATACTTGATTGATGCTTTGTTTGCTATCTTTATAATTAAATAAAATGTATGTGGGCTAGCTTCAGGTTTGTGAATTTGCTTCTACTTTTAAAAAAGACCATTTGAAATGTAATACAATTTACTCTGCAACACCTGAAGATCCATTAGGGGCCAAGATAATGAAATTGATATAGTTTTAAGAAAAACTGGAATTCCATACTGGCAATATGCCATAAACATCTTGAAATGCTTCCTAGCAACACCTGAGCAATACACAAGCAACCAGCATGTGGCCAAACTAACAAAAATTGTAAATATACCATTGGCCAAAATGTCCTAGCATTTGTCAAAAGATTAATTTTATTATTATATACTACTCAATGCCTTACTAAAATTGTGGTTGCAGGGTAGACCAGCACAATGTACTGTATATTCTGATATATTTCAGAACAATGAGCTTTGGCTTTTTTTGTAAACCTTTACAATAGATTCTCCTTACACTTTACCTACACTATTCTAGTGAACACATACTAAGAGGTAGTAGTGAGCAAACATGTTTGGCACAGTGGGCAGCTCTAGCCACGACACCTGGAGAGCAGTTCGGGGTTAAGTGCCTTGCTCAAGGCACTTCACTCATGATCTGTTGACTCTCAGATTTAAACTGGCAATCAAGCAGTTGAAGGTTAGGGGCTTTGATCAGGGGTGAGCCCAATTTGGTAGTTGGGCTTGAACCAGTGAATTTCTGATCTCTAGCCTATTATCTTTTTTACTATGCTATCACTGCCCTAGCCAAGCCCAGTTGTCTAACCACCATACCCCATGCCCCAACATCACTTGCCTGTGATGAGGATTTAGTATTATTACTCCACCTGCTAGGGGTCATAATGTTATGCCTGGTCATTGTATAAGTCAAAATACTATAACATTGTTACCACAATTACTTGGATGTTACTAATTTTACATATAATCAATATCGTTACTGTTAATGTTAACTTTGCTCCATTAAGTTTCTATTTCTTTTTAAATGAGTGAAACTATTACTCATCGGTTGTGACGCTAGTACACGTTTTCTGCCAGACTTGCAATACCAGTCATTAGCTCCACCCACTGATCAACTCTTTGGGATTTTGCTAGGCAATTACATGTAATACGTATCTTCTCAGATGCAGGTACAGACTATTCCCAGAACTTTGTCTCCACCCAATGCATGTCATGAACTCCACCCTTTATACCTGAAGTCAGTCTCACTCAGTAAATCTTTTCAGTCTTTTACAGGCCGACTTCTTGTAAAATATTGTAATGACTTCAATTTATTCAGATGATTTTTCATGTCCGATATGTTTGGAAACTCTGCACGATCCTGCTAAAACCTCATGTGATCAAAATGACTGCCTCCAGTGCACCCAGAAGCACAAGGAGAAAGCATTTATCAAGGGCTTTTACTCCTGTCCTCAGTGCAGATGGATTTTTAGAGAATTACCATTACTGGACACAAGCATGATGATATGGGCTAAGAAGAAGCTGAAAGCAGGGATGAAGAACAAGGTAGGTTTTAAAAGTGTCTCTGTATTGGACGGAAGTTCATAGCAGTTGTCAGAAAGTTTGTATAATAAATGTAGTAACTAGGAACCTAAAAGGCACCATGTGGGTGAGGTAATTTTTTGTCTATATTATTATTATTACTATTATTATTGAGGTTTGCAAATTTGATAAAATTCTTTTAACTATGAACTAACAATCATTAGTTGAACATTAACTATTGACATTTGTGTCATTTATGGTAGACTCTCGTCTCTGAGCATGATGTACAATCTGTAGGTGGTACAACGCTGGAGATCACATCAGCTTTGAGTAAGTGACACATGCGACATTATTATGGTTATTATTGGACATTATTATTATTCTATTTTTGTATTTCAGGTGCCTTGTTGCCTTAAGAACCCATATATTATTATTCGTTTTAGTTTATCATTCAAAGCACATACATGCTGATTAATTGCAATTTGATAAATTTTATATCAAAACATACATTAAAAACAGAGAAAACAGCAGAAACACAGCATGTCCAGTATCCAGTAAATTCAATGACAAATTTCTGTGTTATTTATTCTTTATTTGCTTAGAAAGAAGAAAAATATAAATGTTGGTCAGGTATTAAATTATTCATCATTATTCATAATTTAATATCATTTTAAGGCATCAAGGTGGCTTGGTAGTCGTCTCACAGCAAGAAGCTCTTGAGTTCAATCCCCAGATCGAGTTGTCAGAGTCCTTTTTGCAAAGAGTTCAGTATGTTCTCCTATCTCTGCATAAATAAACTTCGTCTTTTGGCTTCTCACGCTCAGGGGGTTGCCACACCGAATTGTAGTCCGCATCTGATCTTGCTTATCCTATTTTCTTTGATTTGGGACCCCCACTACAATGTAGTAGGTATCTGACTATCTGTGGGACAATTCAGTATCGCTAATTAATCATTAATCAATTAAAACATGTTTTTGAACTATGGGAAAAAAAACACAGCACCCGGTGGAAATCCTGATTTCCTGGACCAACCCATCTGAGGCTCGATGTCAGGACTTCTTGCTGTGAGAAATAAGAAATTTGTAAATGCAGGCAATATGTTTATTAAACGTGTGCAGCCTCATGTGCCCTCTCAAGTCTGTTTTAAAACAGAAACAGTGCGTTTAAAAGAAATTAATCCAAATAATCCAAATTCTGTCATTTAAATCCATTATTTTGTATTAGCTGTTAGCACAGATGAAAGTGGCAAAATGGACATAACAAATCTGAGTAGTATGACATCAGTCGATGATCAGCAAATCCTCCGATCCTGTCACTGTGGATGGTCCAAGGAGACAACCTTCAGAGGCTTACGGATCCATCAAGGAAAGAATAAATGTGTTCTAATAAGCAAGATTCCGGATAATGAATGTCAAGGTTTGAACTATTTCAATCAGACAGAGCTTCTCAAAACATATTTAATTTTATTAGTCATATATAAATTAATTTTATTAAATGTAATTGAAGGTTTTTTCTTTTTTATGTAGTAAATGGTACCAAAGTAAGAACAAAACCACCTTATACTCAGTCTCAGATACACTCCAATCTTGTTGAGTCACAAGCTGCCTCACATCAGACAGGTATAAAAATAGTATCCTAGTATATATAATATATGTATATATATATATATATATATAATATACAATTGTATAAATATTTATTTCTTTACACATTTAAAGATACAAATGTAAGAGCAGAAAAATCATATGTGTCTTCAGTGTTGCGCCCCGTTTCTGCCACATACAACACAGGTATGAAAATAATGTTTTATAAAATTAGATACTTTCTGATAATGTTTTGTTATTTACTTTTGTCATGAATATCACTATATTCATTTTTTTTGCATGACTAAATAAATTAATTGCATAATTTATAAACACATATGTGACATAGTAGTAATCAAAAATTCCACACTCTATGGTTTTATTCAAATACCTGCTCACTGATTTAAACTATTCGATCATGTACAAACCTTTTCTGGGGTGGCATGATGGCAGAATAATGGGTGCGCTGCACTTTGGCCTCACAGCAAGAAGATCTTGGGTTTGATTCCTAAGCTTGGTACTTTTATGTGTGACGTAGGATTGATCTCCCCACATACAGCTTAATGTACCATATTAAGTCTGTTTAAAAGAAATTAATCTAAATTCTGTTTGGCACAGTGGACATAACAAATCAGACTAGTATGCCATCAGCAGATGACCAACAGATCCTCCGATCCTGTCACTGTGGGTGGTCCAAGGTGACGACTTATAGAGGTTTACGGATCCACCAAGGAATTAATAAATGTGGTGAATTCCACAAGACTCCTGATGCAGGATATCAAGGTTTGATCTAGTTCAACTAAACAGACTTAACAAAACATCTTAAATTGTATTAGTGATATGTAATATTCATTTTTAATGCCTAATTTAAGTTTTTTTTTGTAGTAAATGATACAAAAGTAAAAACACAAACACCTTATACTCGGTCTTCAGTGACACAGTCAAATCTTGATGGGTTACAAGCTGCCTCACATCAGACAGGTATGAAAATAGTGTGCTAAAGTTACAAAATAGTTGACAAATCAAATTCATTAAAATATTTTCCCTGAACCTCGTTAGAAAATACATTAAGAAAGTTTGCTTTAGTAAAGAAAAATGATTGCTTTAGAAAAGCTACTAATCATTCAGACATGAATCTAAATTGGAATAATCACAAAATCCCAAGTAACCAGCTCAGTGGAGGAAAAAGTGAAAGTGATTTTTGCAATATATGTTGTTTAAAATATATCATGTTTAATGGATTTACCACTAAATGTAAGAAATTCTATTACAGCAAATTATGAGGCAGTCCTGGATGATCACAAAGCCACTCGTTCTTCTAATAATCTTACAGGTTTGGGAAACTTGGGTATGACGTTGACAGTGCAAATGGTAAAGTAACAAATTTACTTATGGTAAATCTTTTTTTATTTTTTACATTGAATAATATTCTCCTGAACAAAGCAAAAGTCGATGTTGCATCAGTTGTAAATCACTTTTCACACTTATGACAAAACAAATGGTGTGATGATTCGATGTATTGTATTGCTGTTTTATTCTAGCATCATCAGCATATTTGTGACACAACTATGTTTACCTACATTTTGTTGTGCAGTAGAACGTTAGCAACAGTGGGTGGAGCAATTTAAGTAAAATTTTAATAAACAATAGAATCTAGTTTTGGTTTATAGCTGTTCCTACTAGATACAAAAGAGAAACACATGGATAATGTCACAGTCCTGTAAATAAATGGCAGGATTATTTCAGCAACAGACATTTCTTGCAAAACACATCCAGTTACATCATGTAAGTAATTAATTATATTTATGCACATTATTGTAATCACATTTTAACTGAGTAAAAAAACTCGAATTATGAATTATGAATTCCTGGATATTGTTGGCAAGTTCGTATAAATGCAAAATATGGCAACACTATGCAGCACACAACTCATACTAAGAAGTACTTTTTTTGACTGTTGAGTACTTAAATAATAGATTAGTTACTTATTTATATAGTTATTTACTTATTTATATACGTCCTTATATACTGTATTTAGACTTGACTCTCACTAAAGTTAAAAAATATAAAGTAAGAATAAACTGAGTTGAGCACAATATTTTTGTAGTCTTTTTACCTCTATTTTATGGTTATTGTTTCCAAATAATAAACTCTTTGTTTTTTTAAATAGCACAATAATTTATCAAGAGGAGGGATGTACACAAATCTGCCCAGATTGTCAACAACGAATGACCAACAGATTCACCGAACCTGCACCTGCTGTGGGTGGTCCAAAGTGACAACTTATAGAGGCTTACGAATCCATCAAGGAAAGAAAAAATGTTGTTGATATCAGTAGATGTAATTTGGAAATAGACCAGCGGGTGAATGTGATGAGTATTTACTGCATAATGTCACTGTAGATCATGTTGTAAGTAGTGTATGATGTCATTATATGGACCTAAATGTGCTGCTACACTAACAGTGTTAGTGTAGTATAAGCCAATATAACATTATATACAAAGTGGAATATTTAAAGCTTATTAAATATAAGAAAAATAAATAATTTGAATAAGCTTAGATTTGCATGGTGAGCTCTTTTGTTGGTGTCTGAGAGTTTTTCCATAGGGCCCGGTCCCAAGTTTGTGACATATTGGCTCATTTGCATGGCCTGGTTGTGTTTTAAAATGATGTGCAAACAAAAACAAATGAGAGGGCCTCTGCCCTGCCTTCCTATTCCTTCAAGTTTTGCAGGTATTTATTTTCTATGTGGCACAGTGGATTGGCACTTTACTGTGGTCAGCATGTCGTTTGCCTCTCACATCTGGAGTCTTCTTCTAACTGTATTAATGTTTCTTGTAAAAACGATTTTTCTAATCGCCAGAGTGATTCAGGTAACAATACCATTGATCTATTTCGCAGCCTCGCTCAGGTGTTATGCTTTTCCATTTTTACCAACAGATATTGTCAATGCAGTTGTTTTTAAATGGTTATTGTCCTGGTAATTATTGAATAAGTAGCCTGATTTTTAGTGACATAGTGGTATAAGCTAATAGTGTTGTCATAGTATTTTTAAATGGTGGTTCTGTTTTTACTGCACTCACTACAATTACAAAAAATTTTGTCCGACGTAAAACTCATTTAAATACAACCTTGGACAATGTAAGTCTAAAGTTTTGTGTATTTTTCTGCTACAGATGTTCCATTCACAAGTTCCCCATTTATTTATTATACAAAATGGTGTCACCATTTTAAAATGTAAAAGAATTACTGGGCCATCACTATATGATTTCTAGCAAACCTAAGTCACCACAACTGGAAATCAATGTTATTTAATTGGGTTATTGTTAATCAAACACCATCAATGGCTTGTCTCTTTATTTTATTACCAATTAATTTAACTTAGCAATGAAAAAGATTAGCGTGCAGTTGGTGTCTGTACTATATAATGTCATGTGTTAGAAATATTCTAGTCTGGTGACTCACAGCAAGAAGGTCCTGAGTTTGATTCCCAAGCACGGTTCTGTTCTGTGTGGAGTAGGCTTGTTCTTCCCATATCTCTTTGAATGTCCTCCGGGAGCATTGGTTTCCTTTTACAGTCCAAAACATTCAGTCAGGTTAGTTAAAATGTGTGCATTTGTAGGTGCTTGTGTGTTTGCGCAAATACGATGGGATAGAATTAACCTTCCCTGAACCTCATTAGAAAGGACATTAAAAAAGAGTGAGTGATTGCTTTAGTGTAGCTACTAATCATTCAGACATGAATCTAAACTGGAACAATCACAAAATTTCAAGTGACCAGCTCATTGCGGAAAAAAGTGAAAGTGATTTTGCAATAGATATTGTTTAAAATGTATCATGTACAATGGATTTACCACTAAATGAAGGTGATTGTGTTACAGTACATTTTGAGTTCTACATTCAGGAACATTTTTGGACACATGAGTTTGTCTGATGAAGATCACATAGCCACTCATTCTTCGACAATGTCGACGGTAAAGTAATTTTTTTTTTACATTAAATAATAATCACCCCAAAAAAGCTAAAGTCACTGTTGCGTCACTTCTATAAGTAAATGGCAGAACCATGTCAGCAATAGATTTTTGTAGCAAAACACCACTATCACCATTATTGTTTTGATAAAGTTCACAAATGTTTCAATAATTTATTGTATTACATCATAGCAGAGATGGACAGTAAATAACTACAATTTATGCACATTATTGTAATCATATCTTTAACTGAATATGAAAACCCACTGAAATTGTGATCTGCGGTGGATATTGTTGGCAAGTTACAAATGTATAAATACACAATCTGGTCACACTATACAGCATGCAACATACAATACAAAGTACTTTTTATGATATAATACTTGTAAAATGATATAGGGTTACTTTGTTTTTTGTACTGTATGTTTTTAGACTAGTAACTTAACTTGCACATAAGTAAAAAAAAGTAACATTACTTTTAGTTGAGTAAAACACTTTAGTAGTATTGCCACCTCTAATGGTACATGGTAATTGTGTCTAAATAACTAACTCTTTGTGTTTAAAACAGCCCAAAAAATTATCAAGAGAAAGGATGCACACACATCTGCCCAGTGTGACTGCGAATGACCAAAAGTTTCTACGATTCTGTCACTGTGGGTGGTCCAACGACACAATTTATAGAGGCTTACGGATCCATCAAGGAAAGAAAAAATGTGTATGCAAATAAATTGTGTTCTATTACTGAATTTATAATAGGAAAAAGACAAGTCATGAGGCATGAAAATGCCATGAAATATCATTGTGACCCGAACATGAACTGGCCAACAAATAATGATTCATTTCATAATTGTAATTATGTGTAATAGAAAGTGTTTACTAAGATGTTTTGCTTTTGTTCACGTGGCTCTATATGATTCTTATTATTCTTTAAACATGTAACTGGAATGATTGTGTTATCAGAACTAAAATGTAAATATATAAAAACGGTATAAAAACTGAACTATTTATTTATTTCAGAACCCAATGTAATAAATTAGAATATAACATTACTGTATATAACATGTGGAAAGAACCTCTGTTTTCACATTTATTAACACTAGAACTAGAAGGATTTTCATATGACCCCTTTTTCTACCAGAGGCTGCCAAATGGCATCTGGTAATTTTTACTTTTTTGGGTGGTGGGGGTTCACCAATTTGTTCCAGAGAAGATTGTAGAGTGTAGTAGAGGGTCTCCTTGCAAATGTAATGGCCTACAGCGTATTATCATATAAGTGACATAGCTCTAAATAGCATATTCTCAAAAGGGGTGAAACTGGGGTGAATAAAACTAGTAATATATTTTCATGTAAGAGTAATTTTGTACTAATTGTGCTTTGTTTTCTCAAGCTAAAAAACATCTACACTTTGCCTAGATTTGGTTTTAACTCACACAAAAAGCTGGAGCTTCTATAAGCTCAAATAGCCTAGCTTCTTTCATGCTTTCTTGTAAGCATTTAAGTCCCCTGATAGATGGGTGTAGCTGTCTGTACACAATGCTTGTAACACAATGCTATTAACAACACTGGTATACAAGCAAAAGGGTAATAACGTCTAACCTACAATGCTGGAGGTGGAATCAACCAAGCTTTTATAAACAAGCCACAACAGCCTGAAGAGGATCATTTAACATTTATACATCAGAGTCTGAGAACATCTGTACACAACAGGATGAGAGGTAAGAAAAGCAAACTTGATGGTCCGATCACAAATCGTGGTCAAAATGTATTTGTCTTCTGTGCAATCAGAAAAATCACATATGATACGCGTGTGCGATTGTCTTCAAATGCAGTTCTTTAAATAAGATATTTGGCTGAAAAATTATATTTCTTGTATGGTCAATTATTTAGTTGTTGGTTGTCATTGGGGGTATTTTTATCTCACAAAGGTCTTGTGTTATTGTGCCTGCTTGGCTGCACCCTTGCAAATGACTCAACATATTCTTGGAATAGCCCCAACGAACCAGGTCAGCCAGACCCCAGCAACGAGAATGGTAGATAATTGATTTTTTGTATATTTGTAATATCTGTAAATGTCTACTATTTGTATATTGTATTATTTTGTAATATTGATTGCATTAATATCCGTCTGCAGTTTGTCTCTCGGACTCAGAGATCTGTGGTTGTTGCTTGATGCAGAAACAGATAACAAGATTGGAACAATCTTTTAACTTGACTCTAGAAGAGTTGCAGAAAGATCTGGAAAAAGCACAGGCTGCTCTCAACAATGTGCATGGTGAGTTTGCTTTTTCTTACCTTCTCAACCGTAATTTTAGTCCATGCCATATTTCTAATGGGATTACTTCTGATTTTAAAATTAGATGATAGTATTTGATTGCATTATTATCATATGTGATAACATACATACATCATAAACAAAAAGGTTCACTTTTTTAACCTTCCTCTTGTGTTAGCTTTCTGCTACTTTTACTTATGTTAACGGGTCGGTTTTGACCCGTGTATTAAATCACCCCTAGGATACCCTAAAAACAGTTATTTATGATCCAATTTGTTTCTTACCTCTTAGTTACCTTGTTAAGGTTTGTCATCCATGGAAGAATTTATTTTAATATTTTTGTTGTGGCTCCCTGGGCCTTTTATTTGAGAGCATAACCTTTATTTTCAATATAAAAATTCTCCTCATTGGTGCCTGATGTAAACTGAAGATACTCTGCAAAGTACCAACTGTAAGCTGATTTGGACAGACATGCCTGGACATGTCCT
>JAOTRQ010082997.1:0-11357 GCA_028565875.1 Hoplisoma paleatum
TTCTGATTAAATGTCCGTAAACCGTAGAAAGTCTATTTTACTGTGATCTCATGAAAGTGTAGAAATTGAGGAGCAATGGCACTTTCCATAACTCAAACTATTTGTTGACACCATATATACCCTCAAAAACTAATATCTTAATAACTTACGTTTTAATACCTTACCATTATCTTTGAACATCTGAGTCCAAGTCTGTCTTACAGGTCTACAGGTCTATCCTTGATGCTATCGCGGCCGACCTTCATGTCTCCTTCTCCCACCTGGATAATAAAGTGTCCTACATTAGGAAACTCTTTATTAATTACAGTTCAGACTTTAACATGGTCATCCCTAAAAAAACATCATCTCTCTGACTACATCCCAATCTCTGACTCTCTCTTGAACCTCCTGTCTAGCAGGCCTCCGTCTATCTGGATTGGAAACAAGACCTTAGCCAGCATTACTACCAATATTAGTACCCCAACAGGGCTGTATCTTCAGCCCTATCTTCTCCCTATCCCTGTTCATCTACGACTGTGCCGCCTCCAACCCCAGCAACATCTTCTTGAAGTTTGCTGACAACACCGCTGTGATAGGTTGTATCACTGGCAAAGATGAGGCCGTCTACATGAGGGAGGTGAATAGTCTGGTGACATAGTGTGTAGACAACAACCAAAGCCTGAACAAAGACAAGACCAAGGAGTGATAGTGAGGGTAGATCTTATCAGTCACAGTTTATCCGAGACTTTGAGGTGGATAGGGTGACCAATTTAGTGGGTACTTAGGGGTCCATATCAGTGAGGACCTCAACTCGACACTGAACACAACACAGGTGTTGAAAAGGGTTTGGCATGTCACCCAAAATCCTCAGCAACTGTCACCGCTGCATTATGTAGTCCATCCTGACCAGCTGTCTCTCTGTGTGGTACGGCACTGCAACTGTGAAGGATCGCAAACGCCTGCAGAGTGTGGTAAAGACTGCCACAAAAATCACTGGGATTGCACAATCCTCTCAGCAAAGCATGCACTTTCACAGAGTCCACAGGAGAGCTGCCTCCAACATCAAACATCCCAGTCACTCCCAACACAGACTATTCACACTTCCACCATCAGGCTGGAGGTATCGAAGTGTGAAATGCAAGACAACTAGACTAAAGAACTCTTTTTCTCCCACGTCCATTAGACTATTAAACAGCTGAGCTGATGACCCCCCTCATAGACACATAAATAATTGCACTTTTACTATTACTACAACTACAGTATTAACATGTATACCCCAAGCTGCACATGTATGTTTACACTATCGTCATGTACATTCTACACATGTAACTTTACTTGTCTGGTTGCAATATATCTGAAGATTTGTACAATCACTTATTTATGGAAGAGGTACCAAACAGATCATGGTTGTGGAGTGATGATGATGCTTAAGAGGTTCTTTTATTAATAAAAGCTTATACACAAATGATTTGTCAGCACTTATCGCATATTTTACATGATCTAACCCAATACATTACATGTTAACATTGTTTTGTTTTTCTTCTTTGAAAATGAACATGGTTTCATACACTGTTTGGGTAATACATATAATTCTACACTGAACCAACAACCTTAAAGAGATTTTAATTGAAAGATACTCTTACCTTTGTAGAAAGGATTTTACATCATATTTACCGTATGCCGCCTACATGCACAATTTGCTGTTGTTCGTAAGAGATCAAGATTCCTCGAAGCTGATGTGATTACTGATCCTGCTGGCTGATGATGGAATCTGAATAGAGTAAACGGATATTGTGTTGAAAATTGCTGTCTGGATCTTCTCTTATTGAGTGGCTTTCTTCCATATACGTACTTTACATAAACATGCAAACATGGTGTTGACAATGTTTGAAAAAGGAGTAAGCAGGTGATTGGGCAATGTATTATACCCAGCCTTTCATACTAAGCTCCACACCCACTGCAACCTTAATTAGAATGAACCACCTGATGAAGCTTTATATAAATAGCTTAATAAAGTGGCTGATCAAACTCACAAATCAAATTATACTTTACATTTTCATAGCATGTATTTCATTAGTTTGAATAAAATACTTAAACCACAGAATTAAACATGTCTGAGTGGGCTTAGTATCATTTTGACTAGACAAGACATTAATATAATGCAGAGGGACGTTGTGTGGGGAAAAAACTTAATGAAATAACATTAACCTTGAGCTCTGAATGGTTTTTAATAATTAAATATTACTACTATTTTGTTTGGTTATTTCATTACTACTTTGTCCTGGTTAAGATCACAATTGGTAACCATCGGATGCAATGCAGTAACATCAAACAAACTGGATGCTAGTCCATTACAGATTCTCAACCTTTCCATCCTTACAGATTTACTTAAACAAAAACTCTTGTAATATATACTGGTGAATTATTATTAAATAGCTAGGTTTAGGTTTTAGAAAATTCATGATTTAATGCCAGGATATTTTTTGGCTTATTTATTTTAAGTTACTACCTTGGACAAATCACAAATATGGGTCCAAGTTATAAAGTAGAAGAATTTTACATCACTAACCAATAGAAGCATCCAAATTCAGCAAATATTTATGCTATTTATTTTTTACTAGAAATGTGTGTATCACAGTTGGCAAATAACTGCTAGTTTGCAATTTAATACTTAAATTAATAAAATATCATTTTGGACAAATGAATGAGGGCAGATTTATAGCATGAATTCGAATCATAGGAATTATTTAAGTCTGGGTTTCAAAAATAAATCAGTGTCTGGTTTGCTAGGAACTGAGTACCTAGATGACATTGCGACATCATCCCTGACGTGACTTTGTAAAAAAAATGTTGTGAAGGACAGATTATGCATGTAAATATATACTGAAACTCTAAATAACAAAGTTTTCAAATATATATTTGAAATATTTTAGAATTAGCAGGCCATCTGACAACATGACTGGGTATAAAAGGATGATCCTATGAAGGCCTTGTCTTTTCCAGCATGCCAAAAGACAGAAGGGTGGCATGCCAAAAGACAGTTCTGTCACCTCACAGCAAGTAGTCCTTGGTTCGCTACATTGTAGTGCCAGGTCCAAGTTTGTGAGGATTATCTGGATGGGGTATTGAATTGCTGAATGTAAAGGAAAAAGACAATTGAAATATCATGCCAAAACATCAGATGCCAATGGTTATGGTCTAATTGTGGATAGTTTATAGATTGACACATACTACTGTAAAAATACAGCAAATCTGGTGAACAATTAGCTTTAGCAGCTAACATAACTACATCACAATGTAGATACCAAATTACTCAGGCACTTGCTTGTTGGGCGGCCAAGTTATTTAACTTTTGCATTTTAGAAGGATTTATTGCTAGATTTCTTAACCACACAGGACGAATGCATGTTATACTTTTCCTCTCCCAAAATGCCACTGTCATTCACACCTGTATGGGCTCTCAGCTAGTGAGCATTTTGAATCTCAAAAGTAAAGCTAACCAAATAGACTGCTGGACAACTCATGGGCCTCAAAATTATTTTTAAATTCGCTTGACCTTTGAGCCATTAGACAACATTGCATAAAAAGCTGTCAGGTCACCTGGAGCTCATTTTGCAGACTTCACAGCAGAGTAGGTATCTAAGCATAGAGTAAGTCTGCTGGAGTTTCCTGTCTGCAGTCCATATCTGTCTCTTACTTAAAGTGTATGATTCTTCAGAGAATCAGAAAATGCTCAGTGGTTAAATATAACTACCAAACATTACAAAACACAACAATGATCAGCCATCATCAATGGATAATAATTATAACACTAAGAGGACCAACATTTAACTATTAAAACAGAAGTGTAAAATGCAGGGCAACCAGATTAAAGAATCCTTTCTTTCCCATGGCCCCCAACACAGACACTATCACATCACAACATGAATAATTGCACTGTCATTGTACTTAAATGTTTCCCTATTTACCTATCTGCATACCACTACACATACAGTACACACATGTGTGTTTACACTATTGTCATTTACATTCTGCATGTGCTACTTTACTTGTCTGGTTGCACATTTGTACAATCACTTTTTTATACTATGGACTGCTGTAATATAGCTAATGTAGCTGCAATACTGCACAATGTACATATTATATATTTCTTTATATATATTTATTTATTTCATTTCTTACTTTAATTTGACTTTTATTATCATCTACTTAAAATTTTAACATCCAGTGTTGACAGTAAAGTACGGATTTGATTGGAGCGACAAACATGACAATAAAGCTTTACATATTAAATCTATGTAATCACAGTTTGTGTTTTCAGATTTTTTGGGTTTGTTTTTCGATTTTTTTTAGTCACAGTTGGTCATTTATCCAATCAGGGTTGTTTATCAAGTGTGGTGTAGGTGCAAGGAACACATAAACACAAAGTATGGGATGCCAATTCAACTCAGATCAGACATTAAATACAGACATGCACATTTACCATTATAAAAATCCAATAAACCAGGATGGGTTTTTTTGGATTGTGGTAGGAAACCAAGGCTCTTAAAAGAAAATCCATCTGGATACAATAAAAACACGCAGCAACAATTTTTATATACTTACAGTTATGGACATTTTCATATTTTCAATTTTCCTTGGACTGTGGGAGGAAACCGGAGCATCCTAAGTAAACCATTGCAGGCAGTGGGAGACCATGCAAACCAGATATATATATATATACATATTTTTTTTACAAAACAGATGGTAGTTGATGACAGATGACAAAGAAGCAGTCAGGTGTGTGGCAGATGTGACTTCAGGGAACAAACACTAGTGAATATAGTCTTTCATAGACAGTGATGGAGAAATGGTCGAGCTCAGCGGTTGGTTTTCAGAAAGACTTCAAACAGTTTCCTGGGTCTGATTCTGATTGCTGGACTGTCTATTTCACACAAAGAAAAGTGTGGATCTGATTGACAGCAAAAAAAATTCTACTAACAAATTCAGAATCCCGAAGCAGTGCCTTATAGTTATCGCTCTTTTGATTAATGTTTATGTAGCATAATGTTTTGTTTTGATGGTCAATTAGACTCTCACAAAAATGTTCACATTTTTTACCTGCAGCTCTAGTATCCACTTGCCACTGATCCACCTGCCATAAATATGGTATCAAGCCCACCTGCTGTGCCATTAATCTGCACTTCAAGGACAGTCTCAGTTCCTTGTTACACATTTATATGATACATCCAGCTGTTGTCTTTTCAAAGCCAACAGTGTGATCCTACTCATCTATTAGCCCTCACATTTACTAGATTTTTATGTTGTGTGTGCATTTCTTTATATCAAGACTTATATATGAGTGTAAAGTAGTTGGTGCTTCTATTGTTTTTTGACAACATACGATGGATGGATGGGTGAATGGGTGAGTAAATGGATGGGTGTATGTATGGATAGATGGATGGATGACTTTATCCCAAAAGGAAATTTGTAGTTTTTAGCAAAATAAACATGGATCTGTTGAGCTGGCTTCCATAGTAATTTTCTTAAAGAAAAGAAAATCACTCTGGGCTTACTTTTGGTGACATAATAGTTATATCTGAGTAAAATATTTAATTAGTAAGTTTTTTAAATATATTTAGCAAGAATCATTGTTTTACTGAAGTGACGGTTCCGTTAGTTTTTTTCTGATTGGTCCTATAAATGCACAAAAGCATAAGTTAATGTGTTGATCAGGGTGTGGCACTCCATACACAAAGCTAATATGCCTATTGTAAAAAGATGCAGTTGATATTTTCAACGTGTGATGTGTGTCAGATGTGATTCCAGTCAACACTGGACGGTGAAATCAGTAGAGTAACAACAATGCAATCAAATTAATTGGATTAGAATCGATTAGGGAGAAAAATAAGAAAAGCACTGCAAAAAAAGTCACAGGTATGAGTTGTGTTATCATGATAAAGCCTCTCATTTGTTGTGTTTGTTAAATATCTTTCAAGGCTGTGATTCATTCTCATCTCAAAAGATCCCAGCCTACTGAACATGCGGCTGATTTTAAGATTTTGTACGAAAGACATTACGATTTTTTTCATATATACAAATCCACGTGTGCAAACGAATATAATTCTGTTGCTGCATACCATAGCTGCATTGCTTCCTAACAAGACTAGGGAAGCGGAACGTATTGTCTAACACAGAGAGAGTTAAGTACAATGCTTAAAGACCCAACAATAGCTAGTTATACATCACTTAAAATACTAAACTGTTGTAATTTCAGTGATAAGGCTATAATCGGTTGCTGTTCGAGTGAGTGAATAGCAGTGTAGTGTAGGTGTGTAACGTCAGTAAATAAAAGTGTGCCACACCTTCCAATTTCTGTGGCTTTCCTTTGGTTTCCAAAAAAAGGCAGCGTATTGATTAGCTGTTCTAAAACATGAAATGTGTAAAAGATAGAATATTCATGTCAATACACTATATTGCCAAAAGTATTTGCTCACTTGTCTTAACTTACATGTAAGTTTAAGTCACATCCCATTCTTCATCCATGTGGTTCAATATGTTGTTGATCCACCTTTTGCAGCTGGAACAACTACAACTTTTTCAGGAAGGCTGTCCACAAGGTTCAGGAGTGTGTTTATGTGGATTCTTGGTTATTCTTGTATACATGCATTTGTGAGTTTACATACTGATGTTGGATGAGAAGGCCTGGCTCTCAGTCTCCACTCTAATTCACCCCATTTATTGAATTCATGAGAGTGACCCATTCTTTCACAAATGTTTGTAAAAACATAATTTTTGGCAATTATTTTATACACCTGTAACCATGGAAGTGATTGGAACACCGGATTCCAAGAATTTAGATGAGTGAACAAAAACCTTTGCCATTATATTGTATAATATTATTTTGCTTTTATATTTGTTTGGGTAGCTTTTCATTTCTCGCTGTTAGTTGCTGTTATTTGATGTAGGTTTATAATCTATAAAACAATTCATAGAGTTAATGAGACAAATTTAGACTTCATGATGTAAAAATAAAGTAGCTTAATGAGTTGTCTTATAATGTTAATGACAGCTGTAAAAGTTTTTTTTGTATTAATGTATTGACTGGTATTAATAAGGATGCTTTTGCGAATCAATGGAGGTTGTCATTCTGCTTCTTATGTCAAATCAAGGATGGAGTGATGTTGTACTTCTTTTTCTCCTGTCTTCTCAGGGTTAATGACGGACACCCGGGTGGATGAAGACAAACACTATAAGCCATGACTGCTGCATTAAAGCTGCTATATGAGGCGGGTATCTGGTGTCTCTGCACCAAGACTTGCACCAGACTTGCAAGACCTTGCACCAGACCTCAGACCAGACTGAATGAAGAACTCTTACTTATGTCATTTAATTTTTTATTTTTAGCATTTGGCAGATGCTTTCATCCAAAGCCACTTACAATTAAAATCAAACAGCATTATGAGCAGTTGAGGGTTAACTGTCTTGCTTAAAGGTACAACAGTGGTAACTGTGTAATTGTTGGGCTTGAACCGACGACCTTATGTTCTCTAACTCAGTATGTTTACAAAGCTTACGCTTGTCATAACTAATCTTCATTAAATATGTTTAGAACTAAGGTCGCCTAGTCAAAGTCTTGCTTTTATAAAAAGTAAATGGCCCATTCCATTGGTACTGGGGCAGTTTATTTGAGGTGAGTGAGATGAAAAACAAAATAATAATTTAAATACAAGCATGCAGTGGTTTTAATCATAGTTAGGTACAAACGTTTTAATGATTTTAAGTTACCCAGTTATCCACAAGTTGGGAAATTTCTGAATCTGTATTTAACCTAAAGAGGTACAAAAAAGTTTCACAGCTTTCAGAGACATTTACTACTATCTTACATCACCCTCTCTATTAATTATACTTCATGTTCTTCTGGGATGCAGCCATTGGGATCTGCACATGTCAGTGAGTTTTTAGTGCCAGCCCCAATACAAGTTACAATTAAGAAGGGTTGCATCAGCAAGGGCATTCAGCAAGAGAAAAAAAACTGTGCCGAGCATGTAAATTTAACCCACTGTTGAGGCAATTTATACAGAACAATTTATTTGGCTTGTAACAGCCAGAATTATAACTGGCAAACAATAAGATGTTCTTATGTATATGATTATTTCGGTGTCTGTTGTTAAATACAACATGTAGATGTTTTAAAGCATTATAAATATACTTTATTCATGTGTTATAATATTGCTTTTAAGTAACACAAACACTAGACATTGGCATATAAAAGATATAAACTTAAAGAGACATGAATTCTGGCTTGATATAATTGTCATCTGATGTGTTTCTATGCTCAGCTATCTTACACTAGTCTACTCTAGTCTATTATTGCCAGAAGGGACCATTACAAATTATAGCTTTAAAAGGGCAGAAGCAGCATATGCTGACTATGTAAATTGAATGGAAACCACACCCAGATGGCACAACCAGCATATAAGCCATGCAATTACTAAAGTGAATCAATTTTGATCTGTAGAGTTTTTAGAACCAAACGCATATTGAAATATTTGCACATTTAAAAGGTTGAGATCAGAAACCTGCATTCAAATCAAGGACATATTATCAAACCATCGGGTAGAATAAACTTCATCATGACTTAAAGCGAAGAACACTATCGCTTGCTTAAAACCTCTAAACACATGGCATCCCTAGAAAACAAGAAATTACTGGATCAGATACAGGCCAAACAACCCAAATGGCCTCTGCTCTGCAGCCAGATTCATTTAACTAAGACTTAACTACACTAGACCATTGCTAATAAAAAAATGATGCTGTGTAGGTGGTGCTAATGGAATGTCTCATTTACTCATTTATACACAATCTTTCAGTCTTTTGGTTTTGATTTATAAGTACTTATAAACAGGTACCCGCAGTTCATATACATATACACACCACACAAACTCGAGCTTTTTTCCGCCACTTATTCCTGCATTCTGACATTCCTGGCAGGCAAAGGTCTTTGAAGTGTGCAATAGGAGCTGGCTCTACTTACAGGGCCGAGTCTTGAGAAAGAGGATCTGTCTGGCTGGGAAAAGCATTGCTAACTCAGAGTTACACACAAGCAGAACACACTGTCCAATTCACAGACACTGTAACAAGATGCTTTATTATATTTCGGGATTAAGAAATCCAGTGCAGCCTGGACTTGAAAGTTAAGTGACCTGAATGATTTGAGATGAGAAGACATTTTTTATCCTCTTTGGCTCTTTGTGTATAAACATACGGTGGGTCACAGGATGTGCATACACGGGAGTGTTTTAAAGCATATGAGTAATCTTTTTTAATCTTCTGCAGACCTGGCCTCATTCACAGCTCTCTCTTTTTTTCTTGCTCTCACACACACCACTAAAACTTTTTAGCTCTCATCTTACCTATTAGGAAAGATTACTCCTTTAAGTACATCTCACTGCCACAGATTGAGACTAAAACGGACAGATAAAAAAAACATTCAGAACATGCTTGATAGCAATTTCCGCAACTTAAAAAATTCACACAGGTACTCAAGCTGTTCAGTAATAATCTGCACCAACTACTGTTAGGATCCAGGGTTTAAATCCACAGCAGCAGAATCAGCTGGAAATGCATCTAGTTACAGATTTTGATTTAACTGTACCTAAATGATCCGTCATAATTTTTTTTCAGCAGTATATATTCAAGAAATTGCATTTTTGTTTATGCATACACCTACAGAATTGGTCTGCTACTGTGAGATCTACGGTTCGATTTCACAAAGCTTGTTACCTCAGTCTCCTTTAGACTAAAAATAATTAGTGTTACTATGACTTCTGCGTCATTTCAACAGTAAAGCATCCAGAGACCAGTCAAGTTTTCCCAATAGTTCAGGAACAAATGGAGGAAACAATAAGTGGCCACTTCATGGCCAATTCTCAATCTCACTGAGAACCTGTGGTTGATCATCAAAAAGACAATGACTGATTAAGCAAGAATTGGTTAATAACATTTAAGAGTTTGTTATCCAGCAGAAGTCATTCAGAAGATGGATTAACACTGTAAATATCAAGTCTGGATGTATTTGTCAATAAAATGTTAATAGACTTCTGGAATGCATATAATTCTTCAAGGTAGATTAGTAGTTACCATTGTTGCTTCACTGCACGATGTCCCGGGTTCGATTCCCAGGTAGACCAGGGGGCTTTCTGGGTGGAGTTTGAATGTTCTTCCTGTGTTCATGTGGGTTTAGTCTGGGCATTCTGGTTTCTTCCCACAGTCCAATGCAGGCAAGGCAAATTGAAGAAGCCAAATTGTCCATGCCCTACTGTTTCCTGTCATAAATACCACTTAGTGTTTAAAGCATGATGTAAATGCTGAATAAATAACTTTGTGAAACTTATCGACGGTTATCATAAGTATACCAAGAAGATTTGAAAATTTGCAATGCTACATTCAGTAAGAGGGAAAGTGATGCAAAACATTGCTAATCATGACCTTCTCTTATTTTATGTGTAAAGTGTTATAATTAGCAGGACTGTTGACTGGCCTGGCAACAAACTAATTAATGCCTTAAGAGGATTTGCCAGACTATTGTTGTTTATATTCTTTTTTTCGTTTCTTTCCTTTAAACAAAGCATCCTTATGTGAGCTACAAATTTAAATGACTTTTTCTATAGTACAAGTACACTTTATACCTTATGTTGGAATGTCATAAATTTATGTGCTATACTTTTTACAACAGCACAACTATCTGAATCACAAGCTAAAGAAACAACTCATGTAGAATAAAACTGCATACAAAAACCACAGTTGTCTAATAGCAATCTCAGGCGGATGGTAAACTATTATTTTTAAATTATGAAACCATTAGTGTTGTGCAGCCAGCATGGCCATTCTGCATGTTCACATTTAAATGCATTTTATTTTAACTCTACGCTTGAATAAGAGTGAGGGGGAGTTTTGCATTTCACTAATAATTCTATGAAATGGGAAGCAAGAACAGAGAAGGGTGAGCTACGTTGCCATTGAAAAACACATTTAAACATAATTTCCAAATTTCATGCCCCTGCTAAGTTGTTTGTCAATTATCAAACAGAGAGACTATCAGTCTACAAGGACAATGGCAGGTATTTATGTACATGAATATCTCATTTAAATTTATATTTTTATAATTTCTTGAGTTTTTTTACTGGATATATGTTCTTTTCATAGTCAGTATGTAACATATCCTCTCATAGACACATTTATTTTGTAAGAGACCAGTACTGTGAAATTACTGCACTCAATAAGTTCATTTAAGCAATTTCAGACAATTAAATGATTTACAATCAGAATCAGAATCTGTTTATTATTGCCATTGTCAATGAACAGGATTCACAGACTAGGAATTTTCTTTGGTGTAA
>JAOTRQ010083007.1:0-11355 GCA_028565875.1 Hoplisoma paleatum
CTCCACCCACTAATATCTCACTGTTCTGAAATATTTCAAGACATTTAAGTGTTAAATCAGCATTTTGTTCTGTAATAAAGTTGAACTGTGTGTGTGTGTGTGTGTGTGTGTGTGTGTGTGTGTGTGTTCCGCAGGCCGGGTGCATTTGTAATGATGCGGTCATCAGAAACAACACTCTGATTGGACGACCAACGGAGGGCGCTATCATCGCTCTTGCTATGAAGGCGAGTGACAGAAATGTGTTTTTGTTGGACTGTTGGAGGTGTTGTTGCCGTGTCGTATCCGGGTGCCGTGTTTACCCCGGGGCGATAAGACGGATCAGTTCTGCTGTAATAAAAATCCAGAACAAACATCCGGGCCCGGTTACCAACACACGACGGGTTCAAAGGTCAAATCACAAAGGTAGAAAAGAGGACTGAAGGAAGGAACACTAGTCATAAGACAACACCGAGATCAAAGTTAATAATCATTGTCACATCACTGATATTATAACACATTGATTCAGATTTTACACACAATATCTGTTCAGTTTAAACACATTCTGGGATGATTTGACCTGAATCTTTTTGGACTGTGTGAGTGAAACCCACACAGACGCGGGGAGAACATGCAAACTCCACTTAAAGTGAATTCTGGAATTTTAGTTCATCATCGTTGTCTCACAGCAAGAAGTCTCAGGTTCGATTATCGAGTCGGCCCGGGAGGCTTTCTGCTTGGATTTTGCATGTTCTCCCTGTGGTTTTACTCCAGGTACTCTGGTTTCCTCCCACAGCCCAAAAACATGCTGATAAGAGAGCAAATCATCCAGGAGTGTGTTTGTGACTTGCGTATCGTTGGAAACTCGTGTGATGAATGAATGAACGTTTGCTGTCATGGATCATTCAGAGGTTTGTTGTTCATCTGTGTGTGTGTGTGTGTGTGTGTGTGTGTGTGTGTACAGGTGGGTCTGGAGACCGTGCAGCAGGAGTTTGTGCGTCTTGAGGAGATCCCGTTCTCCTCAGAGCAGAAATGGATGGCGGTTCGATCGGTCCATCGTACTCAGCAGGTGAGCGGGGTCAGAGTTCAGAGTGGCGGCGCCGTCTGGTCTGGACCGGATGTTGTCATGGAGTCGGATGCTTTAGATTTTCTGTTCTAATTGCAGGATAAACCGGGAATGTTCTACATGAAAGGAGCGTTTGAGAAGGTTCTCACGTTCTGTAAGACCTACCACAGTAAAGGAGCGTCTCTTCCTTTCAGCAGCCAGCAGAGGGAGCTGTACCAGCAGGAGAAAAGTTACATGGGTTCAGCAGGACTCCGAGGTACAGATCACTTTAACAACTGGTTACTGATGATGATCTGAGCTGAAATAAGTGTGTGTGTGCGTGCGCTCGTGCGTGTGTGTGTGTGCGCGTGCGTGTGTGTGTGCAGTCCTGGCGTTCGCCTCCGGGACCGAGCTGGGCTCCCTGACGTTCTTGGGTCTGGTTGGTATCATCGACCCCCCTCGTATGGGGGTTAAAGACGCCGTCACCACGCTGGTGTGCTCCGGTGTGAGTGTGAAGATGATCACCGGAGACTCGCAGGAGACCGCCGTGGCCATCGGTGAGGGTTCCCTCACTCTTTTAGAACTCGGGATGTGTTTTTGGACTGTGGGAGGAAACCCACATGGACACTGGGGGAAAACATGCTAAACTCGTAAACAGAAAGCACCAGATCGCCTCACCCAGGAAATGAAACCTGGAACTTCCTGCTGTGAGGCGACAGTGTTGATCTCTTTTATTCTGATTATTCTCAGTATTTATTTGTATTTTCACCATTATTATTTATTCATTCATTTTCAGTATTTTTTATTATTATTTGGATGATCAGTTTATTATTTCTCAGTATTTATTATTATAATAATTCTCAGTATTTGTACTCTGGTGTTTATTATCTTCAGCACTTCTGAGTGTTTGTGTTGTTTTGTGTAGCCAATCGTTTGGGTTTGTACATGAAAGGATCTCACAGTTTATCTGGAGATGAGGTGGATCAAATGGATCTTCAACAACTCTCACAGATCGTTTCCAGGGTAACAAGAGCATCTTAGTTCTACACATCATGAGCTGGTTTTATCCTGTTTCCACTGGTTCTAACTAAAGTGTCCTAACAAATCTAACGTGTGTGTGTGTGTGTGTGTGTGCGTGCGTGCGTGTGCGTAGACCGTGGTGTTCTACAGGGCAAGTCCTCGACACAAACTCAAAATAGTCAAGGTTAGTTACTATATATATATATATGTGCGTGCGTGTGTGCGTGCGTGTGTGCGTGCGTGTGTGCGTGCGTGCGTGTGTGTGCAACATTCTCCTGTAAATCCAGTTAAAACAGTCCCTGTACATTATGATGGTTAAATGTGCTGGTGTGTGTTGTTCAGTCCCTGCAGAACATCGGTGCGGTTGTGGCGATGACCGGGGACGGTGTGAACGACGCCGTGGCCCTCAGAGCCGCCGATATTGGCATCGCCATGGGTCAGTCGGGCACCGACGTGTGTAAGGAAGCGTCGGACATGATCCTGGTGGACGACGATTTCCAGACCATCATGTGAGTGGCGTGTGTTATACAGCACACGTGTGATACACCTCAGCATGTACGAGAGTTCACGTGTGTGCGTGTGTGTGTGCGTGTGTTTTACCACAGGTCCGCTATAGAGGAGGGGAAGGGCATCTATAACAACATTAAGAACTTTGTACGATTTCAGTTGAGCACGTGTGTGGATTCTTGTTATTTATTATCCTGCACACACACATAATAAGAATAAAAATTAATTAATTAAAAGTGTGTAAAAAATAATAATAAAGTGTGTGTGTTCAGGAGTATCGCCGCGCTGGCGCTCATCTCTCTGGCCACTATGATGAACTTCCCGAACCCGCTGAACGCCATGCAGATCCTCTGGATCAACATCATCATGGACGGTCCACCGGCCCAGAGGTGGCACACACACACACACACACACAATATTATTATCACCACCATTTGGACACTTTATTATATGTATGCACAGATCTGTTCACTTTAATCAACCTTTATTAATATTCGAACACCTTTTAGATACTCAGACACTTTACAATGTTTAGAAAATGTCAATATATATTATCAACATTGTAATTTTAGCTCTACTCATTTTGTAACTTCGTTTCCGTTGTTATATTTTTTATTTTAATGTAATGTTGGTGTAAAACTTAACCTGTTCTCCTCTCACAGTGACCCACGATTATGAAACTTTTATCTAGAATTATTAGAACTGTAAACTTACCAGATCTGAACCTCAATTATTCTTGTTAATCAACATAAACAACCACATGGTTCTTTAAAAAGAATCAAACTTGTATAAACTGTAATTGTAAGTGTATTTTCGGTTTGTTCTGGTGCAGTTTGGGGGTGGAACCGGTGGACGGTGATATTATTCGTAAACCTCCGCGTAACGTTCGAGACAGCATCCTCACACGCAGCCTGATCGTCAAGGTTCTGGTCTCGGCCTTCATCATCGTCTGTGGGACGCTCTTCGTCTTCTGGAGAGAGGTGGGTCACGTGACCTGATCCCGGCTCATCGGGGCTCTTGAGACGTCACGTTTTGATTCTCCAGCAGCGTTCAAGACGAGTCTTTGGACTTTGTTTTGTTTCCTGTCTGATTGTGAATCTCATTTTTGTGTTACAGTTACGAGATAATGAGATCACACCCCGAGACACCACCATGACCTTCACCTGCTTCGTTTTCTTCGACATGTTCAATGCTCTCAGCTCACGATCTCAGGTATTGTGAGGAAAACACTCGCCCTTCAAATCCATGATTGCTTTATCAGTTATTTGTCAGTGTTTATGTTTTTATTATGTATTTATGAGTTCTGTATTACTTCATGATTTCTTGATCTTCAGCTGCTTTATTGTTTGTGACTCTCTCAGACTCAGCTGGTACATGAGATGGGGCTCTGCAGTAATCGAACCTTTTGTTACGCCGTTCTGGCCTCCATCATGGGTCAGTTACTGGTCATTTACTTCCCCCCCCTGCAGACCGTCTTTCAGACTGAGAGCCTCAGCATTCTGGGTAAGAATCAAACATAACTGCAACCATGTGATCATCACAGGATCATTACAACGTGTGTGTGTGTGTGTGTGTGTGTGTGTGTGCAGATCTACTGTTCCTGCTGGGACTCACGTCCTCAGTCTGCGTCGTCTCTGAGCTCATTAAAGTTCTTGAGAGATGGAGGTCAGAAGTCCGAGAGGAGAAGGAATCGTCCGACACTTTCCACGAAGTATGACGAACACCGCCACGAACCAACCACTGCCTGTAAGGGGCGACAGGGGGCGGGGCTAAAGGTTTCGCATTGATTGGACTTGCACTGGCAGAGCAGAGAGACGGCTTCAGGACTCTTCGGACCGGCAGGACGAGGACGCGCTCGGTCCACCACGGAATATGAAGTCTCTTTCTCAGACCCTGAAGCTCCAGAGCTCGACGACTAGAACTAACGACTTTATTATCGGGTCTGTCTCTCTCTCGCTCTCTGTCTCTCTTTTCCTAAACTCTTGCTGGTTGTAGTTTTGTGGAACAATCTGGTTATAACTAAGCTTTGCATTTTTTTGCAAACGACGTCCTCTCGGCATGTGTGAACGTTTCTAATTCTTTCTACATTTTGTATCTGAGCAGATTTTAGTTTCCCGTCCTACACGAGCGGCTCCTTCCATCTTTATAAGATTCCTTCAGTCTGAGAAAATACCACCGTGATTGCGATTAGTACTTGAAATGTAGCCTGGACGCCGTTTCCATGTCCTGATCTGAGCGGTGATGCACTGATTCATTATGAACACGGTGGTGGATTCTTTTGATCCTGACTTTTAATCTTTCATTCGATCGGCTGAAGCTTTAATACGGTAAAAAATCATTTTCACTCGATACGAAATGTAAACGTCATCTACGTTTATTTATCCTGGTGTCTGAAGTTTGCACTGCAGCTTTGTGTGACACTGCAGACATCACCTGACCCAGTCAGGCGGCTTGTACCAAACCGTACCCAACCGTAACCATGATGCAGTGTATGGCCAAAAGTATTCGGACGCCCGACGGTGAACTTGTTGGATGTCACAATTCAAGAACAAATAGTATCAATCGAACTGTCTACCTGGTGAAGCTTTCAGATGTGTGTGTGTGTGTGTTTACATCTACATGACACACAACCTGATCATTGTGAAGCGGTCTCTTTTTTTTATATGACGCGTTTTTAATGCCAAATCACATTTAGATTAATAACCAAACCAACGATGATCCAGCGTTTCCTCACAAGTTCCAGGATGTGGTGACATCAGAAGCGGCAGTATTGTAAACAGCACTTTACTTCATGAACGGTTTATATGTCGTTGTTTTTCATGCTTTGTAAATGCGATTAGAAATGCAGAAATATAAACACATGACCTCTTAATCCATCGCTGCGGTTCCACTGCACTCACTGAGGTGGAGAAGATTTGTAGAGGCATTTGTGTACAAATATTTCAGGGAATATAATTAAGGGAGCAAAACTTCAGACACTCGTTGTGGATGGATTGAACGGGACATTGTGAGGGTTCTGGACTAGTAAGCAATCAGATGGATCCTGGGTTCAAATCCCACCAATGCTCAATTGTTACTGTTTACATTTTCAGCATTTATCAGACGCCTTTAAATCTTTATCCAAAATGAATTATGATGAAATCGGAACACAATTTTGTGCAATTTAGGGCCACTCGCGCAACTTTGGTGTCAGTGGGGTTTGAACTGGTGACCTTCTGATGTCCAGCCCAGTACTTTAAACCATCACTGCCCCGTGGTGTCGACTCAATGTAAGTGAAAATGTTTAGGTTTAATTTCCGGGGCACCTGGGAAATACAGCTGCATTTCTCTTTCAGATCAGTAGGACTAGTTTGTTTAGTGGAAGGTTACAGAGACGCTGCCAGTCTGATTTACATGGTCAGTCGATACGGGAGTGTGCACGCACACACACACACACACACACACACACACACACACTAGTGATGAGATTTTACACCGCTCACACTTTACATGTTTGATGCTGAATGTTAGAATGAATCCCGTGGAACTGACGCGTGCCCAGTTAATGCCAGTGTGCCCACATTTCCCAGCACCCCTTATTTCTTCATATTGAGGAGAAAATGCAGTCGGTCGTCGTCTCTGTAGCAGTGAAATATCCAGTTCCTTCTATAAAACACACATCACTAGAATTCATGAATAAAATCTTTCCTTCTGGTTCTTTCTTTCATCTCACTGCTGACAAGCTACAGTAGAATTTGGGGTTTCTTCTTTTTTTTAGATTGTATTTAATTTATTTTGTGTTACACATAATTAAGTTAATGATCTATTATGCTGAATTAAGAACATAATTGTACATTAAATTTCTACAACTCTTTATTTGTGTTTGATTGTTTATGTTCGCACACACACGTTCCGTTTTTAAGATCTGAGACGAAGTACAAGAAACCATAAAAACAAACACACTTAACAAATAAAACTAATAACTACAGTATATGAGGATCAGAATTAGCACTGATCTTGTGTTAGCACGGTGCCACACACACACACACACTGGGTGAATACACTAAACACCTGAACAGGTCACCAGTCACAGAGTTACAAGTTTCAGTTTTATTCAATATTAGTCTGGGCTCGGACTGCTCATTAGTCCTACTGATTAGAACGTGGATGCTTAGTCTGATTATTCCGGACCATATATTTTGCCATTTTTAGTCTCGGCCATTGAGGTTTAATCACTTAGTCTTAGACTTCTTCGTTTAGATTTAGTCTGATTATTGTTGTTCTTCATCGACTCAACACAAAACAGCACCGTCATCTCGGCGAGGTTTTGTGTTGTGTTTGTGTTTACACTCCGGTTTTAGTGACGAGTGAGAACGATTATCTAAAAATATCTACATACATAATACATATCTACATAAATAAATGTTTATTATTCGGTAAATTAGTGATATATTAGTGATGTGTTCGCAGGTGACACCGCTGCTAATGATCGGTTGCTTACAAGTTAAATACAGGAATCAGTGGAGCACTTGAACGCTGCTCTGTTGACACAAGCTGAGCAGAGTGTTAGCATTGTAGCATCGGTCAGATCATTTTATTACTGAGGAATATAAATTATATAAATAATATTGATTATTGTAGTAACCTCATCAGTAAACGACGTTATTATAGATTAAAGAGAATTACAAGTGTTTACGTTTTGGCAGAATTACAAAGTTTAAGAGTGGTTCTTGTGCTAAGTGGCTAACGTTAGCATCTGTGAGTTTATATAACTTAAGAGATTCAGCAGCAGGTAAAATTATAATAATATTAATTAAGTATATTAACACACACTAATAACTCATGTAGTCATAATATTAATATATATAATAAATATATACACGAACAACCCAGATAACAATAATAATGTGCTTTTATATAACTACTTATAAATAATGAAAGTAATAAAAATAACTAAACGTATCATTCAGAAAGTAATAATATATAAATGCTTAGTTTCACATAAACACAACTGTAATAACTGTTACATTTTCATGAATAAAACATGATAATAGTCGTGATAAACAGTATAAAATGAATAAAAAATATTTGATTACTTGGTATATTTTAATAACAAATGATATATTATATTAGCAAAAAATCTAACAACTATAAAAATGTTAGTAATTATGTCAATAGAATTAAAATGACAATATAAAGTATAAGAAATTAGTAAATAAAAACACTAATATTAATAGTTAGACCTTTATTGGTCTCTCGGGGAAATTGAGGCAACATTTACATTATTTACATTAAAATAATGTAATTTAATCACTATTGTTATTGATGAAATCTTATTGTTTATATAATTAATACACGTTTATCAGATTAAATGAAATGAAACGCTTGTGAGTTGAATATTATTATGAATTTTTGTTTCTTGTTTCTTGGTGCACATTACAGATGGAGAATTATAGGAAGGCGTCTGTGGTGGAGCAGCCGTGTCCGTGCCCGTTTACCCAGCTGCCCGAGGGCACTCCCGTGGTCCGGGTCCGAGACGGCAGCAAGATCCGTAACCTGATGAAGTTTGCCCTGAGCCGTATGGAACCCGGAGCCGAGAGGATACCGGAGGGCTCGGAGAGACGTGAGGCCGCGAGCCCGGCGCGGCAACTGGTCTTTACGGGCGTGGGCCCGGGCGTGTCCAAGGCCGTGACGTGTGTGGAGATCTTGAAGCGGCGGGTGTCAGACCTACACCAGTGCACACGGCTGGCCTACAGCACACTGCAGGAGAACTGGGAGCCGCTGGAACCCACCGCCGGCCTCGACCCCATCACCGTCAGCAAGAACGTCCCTTCCATCTGGGTCCTGCTCTCCAGGGACGCTCTGGACCCTGACACACCCGGGTACCAGGCTCCAGGGAGCTTCCACGCCCTGTGGGCACAGGCAGCTAAACAGGAGAATCAGAAGAGGAAGAGTGGAGGAAGAGGAGCAGCAGGAGGAAGAGGAAAAGGGGCGCGCAGGCTGAAAACAGCTGGACATTCAGGCGGGGCACACTGACACTTCAGTGTGTAAATACAACACCAGCGCCCTCTACTGTTCAGACAGAAAATCAATTCATTTGAAATGATTCAGCCATTTGAATCGTGCCGCAAGTGAATTGATTCTTCAAGATTCTTTATGAATTGTTACATCAGAACAGACTCAATATTTATCATTTAATGATCAGTATCAGAATTTGAAAATGATTTATTTGTTCTGCTGAATAATAAAAAATCTAATTAAAGCAACAGGTTTTTTTATACCCACGTTTAATATTCTTTGTCTTGTCGAATTCAGTTCCCAGTTAAAGCTGCCGACTTCCACTCGTAACTGTTACTAACTGTGAATGATTGGCTAACATTATTTGCAGTATCACACACCCCTAATGTACCACAATAACGAACATTGGTTCTGCCGGACTGTGTGTAACGTGACCGACGTGTCTTTTCATCATCCTGGAACAAACGTGCTTTTACGTTTCTTTCTGTGGTTGAAATGTAGTGTGTGTGGCGCGATGCTCAGCTCACGTCGTTACATTTACGTATTCGCGTCGTCAGCCCGGATTTGCTTCACAAATCGGCGTGATGCAGATGTAAAACATTCCCAGTGAGGAGCGTCGGGGAGTCTGATGGAGATCCGTCGAAAGACACAGCCTGGAATCAGACTGGAATCAAACCCCGGTAAAAGTGCTAACCATGAAGTCACTGTACTGCCCTGAAGGTCACAATTTAACCTGGAATTCTTCACAAGGAATAGTGGCTTTACTCCATGGGTTTCCTCCCACAGTCCAAAAACATACACCAAAACATGTGTGTTTGATAAAAATCTGTGTTGTGAATAAAGTCATGAATGTAACAAAAATGTAAAACACAGTCCAAAGACATGCAGTCAGGTTAATTGGTGATAGTGAGATTGTCCTCTGTGTGATGAACGTCTCTTGTCAGGAGTTCTTAAGGGTTTGGGTTCTAGAGTGATGGATGGATGTAGTTGTGGTTGATGTGTTATGTGGTCGTGGTGTGTGCATTTACTCTTATAAATATTTGGGGACTTTATCTTCTGGACTATTCTGGAGCACTGATGGAGTTTTCCTCTCTGAACTTCAGCTTCTGGGTCTGTAGGTACCTGCTGCTGGATCTCAGAACCTGTTGGTGTTTTTATAGTTTTCTAATCTTGTTTACCAGGTTTGGATGTAAACACTCGAGTGTTCTGCTGAGATTTTCATGCAAAACCCAGAGAGATTGGAGGAGGAGAGACGGTGGGAGGAGGTGGGAGGAGGTTCCAGGACTTTTTGAAAGTCAAATAATGACGTCTGTGTGAGCTGAAGGAGCTTCAGAAGCTGCTGAGATCTTCAGTCCAGGTCCTTCAGGGTGTGGTGAGACAGCTCCTGCAGGTAAGAGAGGTAATCCAGGTAATCCTTGCTCGCTCGCTCATTCTGGATCATTTTCTCTACTTTTTATTTTAACTTTATTATTATTAGTGAGAAAATTTTTATTCTAACCCATCAGATCTGTAAAACTGTAATGTGGGAACCACTCCCAATTTTGACTCGTTCTTTTGTTCTTTGACGTCCTTCAATTAGTTAAATAATATTTAATATTTGTTTTATTTGTATTATTGTTATTATTTGTGCAGCTTCTGAGAATAAATCCCTAAATTCTGGAGTAGATTGAAAAAAAACACTGACTTGATTTGTGAAACTTGTTTTGTTCTAAATATGCAAAGTTTTTCCTCTCAGATTTACATACAATTTTTGAGTTTTACAGGAAATTAACATCATTTAACTTACTGGTGTTCTTACTGGTTTTGTTTTGTTGTTTTGTAATCAGAAATGATTTAAATTGTTATTTTAATGGCGGTTCATTATAAATATTTCATGTTCATGTTTTGAAATTATCTACAAACCAAAAAAAGTTCCTGACAATTATTTTAACATCCAGAAATGTAAAACATTTTTTAAAGTTTATTTGTATTGTCTGTAATTTTTTAGATGAAGGGATGAATTATTAAAGATGGATGAATGAAAGTGTCAAATTATTTTATTAAATGTTCTTCATAAAATAAATACACAATTAAATAAACAGAATTATTCTAGCAGGGTTGTTTTAGGTGTTTTGTTCAAAAAGAAGAATAAAATAATTTAATTTGTATTATTTAGTTTAGTAAAATTATTTAGTTTATTATAAAGTTGCATATGATAAAAATGCGTGTGTGTGTTTAAAAGCTTTTGTTGTACACACATGTTTCTGCAGATTTGTGTATCAAAAATGACATCAAATTTCATTCATCTAGAGTTTTAATGTAAATATAAATCTGGGCTACAGCAGTTTAGACTGGACTAGTTTAGTTAATTTAGTTAGTTTAGTTAGTTCAGGTGTCAGAAATGTGACGGAAATGAAATACATTAACATAAATATTAATTAAAAAATTAAGGTTTAGCTTAAGTTTAATTCGAACCCAGTCTAAACAAATTTAGACAGAATTAGCAGTAAAATTATAAGAGCTGAGTCGAGGAGAACATGCAAATCATTTACAAATCAGCTCCATTCTAGCAGCTTTGCAAAAAAACAAAAAATACACACAAAAGAACAAAACGTGTGTGTGTGTGTGTGTTTATGTATTAATTATTTTCCTATAGTTGTATTGTATCTGTATAATTTTTTGTCATTTGTATTTTTATGTTACTGAACTTAAGCAACACGAATTTTCTTATTTGTCATGCCAATAAAGCATTTTTTCAGTTTGTGTGTGTGTGTGTGTGTGTGTGTGTGTGTGTGTGTGTGTGTGTGTGTGTGTGTGTGTGTGTGTGTGTG